>KE464187.1:0-32974 GCA_000387445.2 Pythium aphanidermatum DAOM BR444 | reverse complement strand
TGGACGATACGAGACTCGCCTGCCACGCACGTCAAACGCTGGGTCCCCTCTTGCACGTTGGCATCGTGGATCATGGAATCCATGACATGGCGCCGTTCGGGCTTCTTCAACATGGCTCACATGATGAAGAGGATCGGGCCATCAACGGGCGCGAAGTGCTTGGTCGAGGTTCCGTGATTCCTACGGTACGGACTTGGATTTCCGTCGCACGAGGCCACGCTAAGCATTCTTCGTCTGTGGACAAGTTGCGCTGCTGTAGCTTCCACTTCCATGTTGAACTGGCCACCTAGCGATGGCTACGCTCGCAGATGATGATGGCACATCTCGTGCCTAAGACGGCCTATCTATGTGCGGAGATGTGCTGATCGGGTTCGCATTTCGGTTCAGAACAGGCGATCTTTGGTTGCCACAAATCGAACACGCAGCTCCTTGCTCGCGGTCCAAACTGTGCCGCCGTAAACAAGAACCACTTGGAAACAGTATACAGTATACTGTACAAGACAAAGAATCTCAGCATTCAAAACGGTAGGGTGGAAGTTCCACGTTCCAGAGCGGGCGAAAATCGAGAGGCTGGACAATCAGTTGGAAGAGTGACCAGTGGCAGCGTGCGCTGTTTCTTGATGGCAATGACCATCTGGTTTGAACAAGAGCCGAAATCCGGCCAAAGTGAACCTTTCGAGTGGCGTAACCGGCCTTTTTCTACCTTCACAGACGGCTGGTCTATGTGCTACTACGATTTAAGAAAGGCCACAAACGAGGTTTGTCGGGCGTTTCCAACTCGCTTCCAGTTTGCAGTTGGAGAGCTGGCGGCCAAAACCTCGGCAAATCTCGCCAGGTTTTTGGCTCCATCTGAGTCGAGTCGCGTCGTTTTGTTCGTTTTTTTTGTTTCTTGTTATTCTTCTCTGCTTATGGCCCCGCGCTTGTTTGTTTGGTGTTGTTGGTTTTCGCACTCTCCAAGGGTGATGGGCAGTGCCAAGTGTGGGTTTGTCCGGAGTGGGGGCAGCCGCGTCTGGGGCCGATGGCTTCCATGGCCGACTGACCGCGAACTGACTTGCAGAGAACAACAAAAACCAACACCACACCCTCCCTCTCGCTCCGCCACCGTGTGCGGCGACCGCGTTCAGCCGGGACATGTGGATGGAGAGGGTCGGCCATTCCGCAAGTTTCGCCCACTCCGCCATGCGTCCCGGCCTCGAGAGCTCCGGCGTGTCAGCCGAACGACTGAAGAAGCGAGAGGAGCGGGAGATGGACGACCCGGCCACGAGCGACATCGACCGCGCCGCGAGTCCCGATGCCGTCTCGACCTCGCTCAAGCACGGCGCCTCCTCTTCCTTCTCCTCCTCGTCACTGTGGCATCATCATCCCCCGAGCGACTCCGAGATGAGTGCCATGTCCAGCTCCACGTGGCGAGACGTGATCATTAGCAGCCATGCCAACAGTGGCGTGGTGCACGCCGTGGACGTGCCGACGAATGTCAGTGGGCCCAAGCGCAAGAAGACCAAAAAAGAAGTGTTTATCTGTCACGAGCCCAACTGTGGCAAGCAGTTCCCGCGCTCATTTGCGTTGCGACGCCACATGCGCATCCATACGGGCACCAAGCCGTACGCTTGTGACTACGAAGGCTGTCCGCAACGCTTCAACACGTCAGGGAATCTCAGTCGTCACAAGCGCATTCACAGTGGCGAGCGACCGTACCCGTGCATTTTCGCCACGTGTGGCAAGAAGTTTAACACAAGCACCAAGCTCAAGCGCCACATGCGCATCCACTTCCCAGAGGGCCAGAACGTCTTCCGATGCGTTGGTCTCAACTGCACGTGGAGCTGTGACAACTACAAGGAGTTTGCGGCCCACCAGAAGCTCCAACATAACATCATCGTCGGTGCTGGACTGGAAGCCATCTCAGCTGCGGCGGCGGCGTCGCTCAGTGCTGCTTCTTCATCTGTGAACCCGGCAGAAGAAGAACGCTCTCCTCCGTACGAGCCATCGCCAGAACCGTCGTTCCCGACCTCAAGTAGCTCCAGTAGTGGATACCTCTGTAGCTACGGCAAGACATCGTCGTCGCTTCCCCCTCCGCTGACACAGACTCGGAAGCCTACGCCCACCAGTAGTGTCTCTTCGCAATACTATGAGACCAGCTACTCCTCGTTGACCGGACTCGCTCGAGACTCGAAGAAGAACCAAGAAGCTGAGCACCTGTACAGCGACCATCACCGTCGCAACAAGTCGTCGGCATCCTATGCTTTGCCATCGAGTTTTCCATCGGCTGACACGTCGTCTCATTACTCTTCACGCGGCTCGGGGCTGTCGTCTATCTACGACTCGGGCTCAACCCTGTCGATCAGTTCAGAAAGCTCGCCGTACGGTGCTCCTTCACACCGATCTGGGATCTTTGGCCACTCGTTGACGCGTCACGACGAGCAGACTTTCAAGTCTGAAAACGATGGAGGCCAGTATGAGCACCAACCACATCCGCATGCTTCCCCAGCTCACCACCACATCCTTCGTCCGCCACCACCATCTCACCATGACCATGACGGTATGAAGTTTCAAGTTCCACCGCCGATGAACCCTGCGGCCCCGGAGTTTACTGGTGAAGAGCTCAGTGTCGTTCTCGAGCTCATGAAGGACTCTTACTACTGAGCCCATTATGCGGCTCATTTTTGTTGTGTGCAATCGCGGCTCGTCTTGGTGTGACGATGGCGAGCCAAGCCTTTTGGGTCAAGTTGAACCCGCTGTCAAGATAGTTGTAGTGTAGGCAAGTTTGTAGCAGGTATGATGGATGGAGATGTAGGCGTAGTTCTAGTGAGGCATTATTAGCGGTCCGAGTAGGCGTGTAGAGGCTGAGACAGACTGCAGACAGCGGGCGTATTTAAGTGCAGTGGTTTTCAGAGACGAGGTGTGCGTTGTGTGTCCTCGTCGCATGCATCACTCCGTCAAGTTCTCTCGCAGGTCATGGCACATCAAGCAACTGTCGCATCTTAACAAGGCGTGCATGTGCTTGTGGGCTCAGTTGCGATTGCGAAGGCTCGTGCAGCAAGTGGCAACTGGCGCCAAGGCCATCGCAAACGACGTCCAGCGAGTGAAGCATCTTGAAGAAGTCATGGACGACGCCGAACTGAACGACGTCGAATTCGGAGCACCATCCATTGACAGTGATGATGGGTACGAAGCCGCAAGGGAGGCGACAGTCGCCGAAGAGCTAGATGAGACCCACGACAGTGGCACAGGGCTGCACACGACAAAGATGAGCCCCAAGTTTGTGCGTCGACTAGAGCAAATGGAGAGCGACGATGGTGGAGACGTCCATACGGCAGTTGAACGCGGAGGACCGTCGTTGGCGGAAGTGCAAGAGCTCGGTCCGATCGAAGAGTTCGACAAGGAGGTTTTTGAAGTTGTCGAGGGACCAATTGCATCCCGTCGAGGCTCGAAAAGTGCAGTGACGACGAAGAAGATGCTCAGGTGCCTCTTCTGTAAGGAAGACTTTGCGTATCCGACACGAGACCTTCATGAGCACAAGACGGTCTGTGTGGCGTATCGGAAGGCACACGGTGAGGCCGTGGATGAGGACGCCGACGATGACGACGACGGAATGGTTCGTGTGGACGAAGATGACGACCTCACCGACTTGCCGTCTGTGGAAGATGACAATCAGGAAGAGAGTACTCAGGATATCAACGAGGAAGATGACACGCAGATGGAGGAAGTCGGTGACAATGGGCTTGAGGCGCATGAAGCGCTTGGTACGGACCAAGAAGAGCACAATGACGAAGAAGAAGAAGTTCGAGAGCAGGCAGCAATTGTTCCGGATCGCATTGAAATTCCTGGTGACGGCGTAGAGGAACGCCGTCCAGTGCTCAAGACGACGAAGCAACAGGGAGCCGCACAGGAGACGGAACAACGAGCATCGAGTCCGGATGTTGAGGTTGTGAGAGAACAAGTCGAGATTCTGAGTGATTCCGAGCAGAAGGAAGCTGAAGAAAGCCGCAAAGAAGAAACGGAAGAAGCCGAACCTCGCACACCGGTCGGGAAGACAACCGGGACAGAGTCAGCGAAGAGCAACAACCAACTGCACTTCCGATTCTTCTCTGATGAAAAGGGAGAGCACGCAGAATGCCGACAGTGCGGCAAAGTGTGTGCGAACGGAGGCGGAGCACTGACGAAGCACCGCAAAAAGTGCACAGGAGCAGCGAAATCTCCACTGACCCGAGACGACAAGCAAGAGCTCTTGGCGCAGATCACGCCGAAGCGCAAGGCAACGAAGCGACGCGTGTCCACGGGCCAGGAGAGTGAAGCTCGCGACGATGTGAGCGAAAGTGGGCGGACGCACGTGTCGAATCCCAACGACAGTGATGCAGACAGTCGACCGGAGCTCCCACCGCTGCGACGCTCCAAGCGCTTCAAAAGGGACTCGAAGGTGGACGAGAG
This sequence comes from Pythium aphanidermatum DAOM BR444, assembly GCA_000387445.2. Lineage (NCBI taxonomy): Eukaryota > Oomycota > Peronosporomycetes > Pythiales > Pythiaceae > Pythium > Pythium aphanidermatum. Next base: position 28,549 of record KE464187.1, on the reverse strand, counting down.
TAAGAGCACAGAGCCCACGACAGATCGCGCGTCGCCTTTGTCTTCTGGGCACACAGGGACCGTTGTTGAAGGAGACGCACTGGACCATTTTGACTTGGTCGGCGACGCATTACGGGCGAAGCTGATGCGATGCAAATATTGTGAGGTCGACGTTGCGTTTAGTCGGGATGCGGCCATGAAGCATCTGGGTGAATGCGATGCGTTCAACGCGAGTTCAGTCGAGAACGAGGCAGGGGAGACGACTGATTCTGCGACAACACGCCCTGCAAAGACAGCTGAGGGCACTGGACGTGTGCTCACATCGATTCAAGGATCTCGTGACATGATGAGTCTTCGTGGGGGAAGTGGAATGTCCGCGGAAGTCGAAGTCCGCAAAGCCGCAGAGGTGTTGTCGATGGACATCGACACCGCACGCAGTTGGCTCTTTGGATCATTGCAAGACGCAGACGAAATGGCGCGGCACTACGGAGCCGGGCCGATGATCGTTAGAGCCCCTATGTCGCGCTTCAGCATCCTTCGCAACGCTCTTGTCGGCTTCAATGTGAAAGCACTTTTATCCCAGACGCCACTCACAACTCCAATAACTAGCATGGTCTACGCTCCGATGATTGACAGCGCTTCTGTCACTGGATGCAGGATCATGCCTGTTGGCTCTCCACGAGAAGCATGGGAGATGTACGAGTGTGGTTTCCCGCTTGCGTTCCGCCCTCCAGAGATCGTCGCCCAGATGCTGGTGCCTCATTTGGCAGCGGATCTTAACTGTGGGCCTCTGGTGTCGAACGATATGCATGACGTGAAACTGATCTGCGCTCGCGACCGCTTCGCACTGGATTGGCAGTACCATGATTCTCACAATTTCATCTTTTGCTTGCGTGGCAAGTCCGAGTGGAGTGAGAAGAAGAGCGGCATTGTAGCTCCCTCGCACTGTTTCCATGCACACCCATCCAGCAGTGAGAGTGCGGAAGATAACGTGAAGCTGCAGCTCGCTTTGCGTGGCGCCCGAGGCGGAAGGCCGTCGATGCCGCCAAGTAACAAGCAGTTGTTTGAGTTCCGAGGCGACGATGATGAGGACGAAGACATGGACATATCAGACCACGGAAATGGAGCGGACTCTACGATCATCGCTGAACCTGGATGCGTTATTTACATTCCACCAGGCGCTTGGTACTGCGTGAAGGCGATTGATTCAGACGCAATGCTGCTGCAGATTCAGTTGAAAGTCGTCACGTATCGAGAACTGGCAGCCGATGCTGTGCGGCAGCTGCTTTGGACCAGGCCACAGTGGGGACGACCAGTCCAGTACGCGGTCGATGGGGCCGGATTGAAGGCAACTCGCCAAGGCATGAAGCAGCTATTGCATGGACTCGCCAATGATCTACAGTCATTCAAGCCAGTGGAGTTGTTGCCTGAGCTGCTGCTAACCGACGAAGACTGTGGTGGTCACGTCGAATTCGTGAGCATGGGCCCCGACGATTCATATGCGACCAAGTCGTTTGAGTTTGATTTGACGGAGCGACAAGGCTTTAAAGGGGGCAAGCACATCCGATTGCTGCTCGGATCTATGTTCCGTGTCAATCCCTTGACGGTGCTCTTGGCTGAAGATGAAATCCCAGGTAGTGCTATGAAAGTTGCGAGCATTGCTGCTACTCCAGTCAAACCGCCAGCCACCCCAACTACTCCGAAGAAGGCGCTATCACGAAAGAACAAGCGCGGTTCGAATCACCAAGCAGGAGGTAGTAGTTCGTCCACAGCAGCCGGAGGATCTGCCACCATACCACAGCATACGTTTTTGATTCACTTTGGCTTTGGAAACCCAGCGTGTCGTTCTCGGATGCGTATCAAGTTCCACTGCAACGGAACGCAGGAAGCACTGATCAACTGGATTCGAACGCGTGAAACAACAGAGCCATTCCACGTGAGCGAGCTGAAGAAGGTCCAGGCCTTTTACTTGCAGCAGTATCATCACCACAGCGTTTCGACAGCCGACGACGAAGCGCTGAAGCTCTTATTGCGCTTCTTGTGCTCGGTGGGTTACTTGGCGCATGTGAAAGTGCCGCTTTAAGACTGAGATAGTCAAGGCAAGGGAGGAAAAGTGAGCGGAATGTGTGTGTTCTTTATGGTAGTGTTTGATCAATCCAATCCCACGTGCCATTTTGGAGATTTGGACTTGCACTAGAGGAGCGAATGACGATTTCTTAGGATGCGGATGGCTTGCTTCGTGTGGATCCGTGGTGGGAAAGGCTTCAGTTGAACATAATCAAAAGCCTCGATTGATGAAACAACCTCGAAGGATGGTGCAAGCGACTCAGGGCTCGTCGCAGTGAGAATCACGTCAAACGCCTCCAGCTGATCGACGGTCAAAATGGACTCGTCCTTGGAGTAGCTGAACACAGACATAACGTGTGAGATATGCACACAAAATACACTGGCGGGAGTTTTCTGTACCTCCATGCACTAAACTCTTCTCCGAATCGGGATACACCAGTCATCGCGGACGGCACATCGATGTGAATTTTGAGTGGAAGATCGTGTTTCTCCTTGTACATTTCGTGAAGTTTGGAGAATGCGTAGCCACCTGACCACAGTTATCCTTATAGCAAATACCAAGATCGTCAACACGCACTCCAGGTGGCGTACCTGGATAGTTCGCTCTTGATGCAGTAAAGAAGAATACTGTACCGAGTGCGGTGACAAGTAGACATGCGATGACAAGCAGGAACGGAAGTGGCGCCTTGCTGCGGTCTCGGTACATCTTGGCAGCACCCTACGAAACCATGAACACGGGTGAGGCGAACATGATTGGGGATAAACAATTAGACGGGACGCACCACAGCAGCGGCCATGTTCAGGATCGGGAAGGCGTTGAAAATAAACCGAAGCTCTTTGTGAGGCAGAATGGAGAATAGAGCGAGATAGAGAACGATTGGCCATACAAATGTCCACACGGATCGATCAATGATTGGAGCATGACGCAACGCGTCATGAAGTTGCTTCCACGACGTGCTCTTGAGAAGTGCAGGGAGTAGAGAACTGTGGCCAATACCAGCACCGTTAAAATGAGAGAAAATGACCAGCGCGCTTTCGATTACCTGATACCGAGCGGAACGAGGCAAAATGTCGCGAGAAGAGCACGTGGAGTGGCAGAGTAGAAATACCACAATGGAGGCGAGACGCCCCACTCGTGACTACGGTTCTCGACTGTGTTGAGCCATAACACTTCACCTTCTGGCCATAGCCACCGTCCCCAGAAGTATGAGTCTACGACAACAGTCAGTGCCAGAGAAGTGGCTGTTGCAGTGATTCCCCAGGCAATGATGCGAAAGATCTTGGGCCACCCGCCGTTCATGAGGATCCACAAGAGGATCGGAGCAAACAACACGGCTGTGTCTCCTCGGAACACAATGATGGTGAACGTGAAGAGGAATATGGCGCGCCTGATCGAATTGCGCAGCCAGTCCCCGTACGCGCAGAGCACTAGTGCCTGCCAAGAACACGCATAAGACGACGGCATCAACGCATCCAATGTTACGAGGCATACCAACGCGAATGTGTTGGGCAGTGTTCGACCCAAGTAGAACATAAAGTGGAACTGCACGCCACAAATTAGCATGAAAAACCGCGCCACATCCTGCACGCAACGAGAAGGAGATGAGTGTCGTGCCTATGGCTCGCAACAGACGCAACTCACGGAGCCGAAGCGACCAGCAATACTGCGCTTAAACACGAGAAGCGCCGCAAAGTTGATAGCCGCCAGCACCCAGCGCACAATGAACTGCAGTGCGATCTTCTTCAACCCAAGCGCGCGTGCAGCGTAAGCGAGCGGACTGGAGACGGCAGCGACAACGAGCGCGCCAAGGAACGTGCGTGGCACAACGCCCGGGAACTCGAGGTGATCATACTGCGAGACGTCGCGCACGCCGAACACGAGCAGATCGTGGATCGCCTGCAGATTGAAGCTCTCCTCTACTTTGGCATAGGGACACAGAGCAATGTGCAGGGAGAATGCCGCCAGCACCACGAGATCCACGAGCTCGAGTCGGCCCATATTGGTGCTGCGTGGTGATGACGTGGAGATGAGATGGCACGAAAGCATGCCATGCCGTTGGCGATTAGCTTAGCTTCTTGATTAGCTCTCTCTCGATAAAGTGACATTTCCATTTGTGACATACTCGACTTCAACAAGAGCACTTCCCTCGTATGATAACTACGCCTCGGGATGGGAGACGTGTCCGCCATGCGAGGCCCATGCCACTGGCGCACGCCATGTGACTCGCGTGTGTCATTTGATACGCTTTCATGGGGGCTTCGCTGCCGTTTGGCTCGCGAGGAGTGGGCTATTTTCACCCTCCAAGGCCATTTCTGGGCCGAGGACTTGGCGTTTTCGTAGTCTTGAGACAACACTCGGCATCGCCCGTGCCACTGCCACTGCCACTGCCTTGGCCTTAGCATCCATGCACTCGTGAAGACATCGCGTTGGGTATGAATAAGAAAATTGCGTTTGATAACCGACTCTGCTATGAGCGTGATGTCGTCCGGACACGAGCCATTCACCAGCACAAGCTGCAGACCATTCTCCCGACATGCCACTCGCCGTCCAAAGTCTACTTAGACAGTAATGAGCCCACTCGACAGTCGCACTTGCTAACCAACCGGAAGCGCATGCAGATGGAAAGAGAGCGACAGCTGGACATCTACACCCAAAACCAGCGGCTCGCGAGCAAGATGGAGCACATTTTGAACCGCCAGGAGAATGTCGTTCTTGCAGCAGGCCCGCCAAGCTCACCTCTTTCCCCTCGAGCGCGGGAATCACCGAAGAAGGCGCTAGTGAAGCCAGTACACAGTCCAGCGCATGTGCATATGCCAGGGATTCGTCTAAATGCAACGCAGACACCGATGGTTGACTGTTATTTGTCCCCCGAGTTTGCTTCGGGGAGAGGCAATGCGTGTAAGAAGGACACACTTGTGAACCGTGGCGTGCAAAAACAAAAGCAACAGCGTATCGAAGAAGAGAACCGACGGATGAAAGAACGGCTGAAAGCCCAAAAGCCGTTCTATAACGCCAAAAAATGGGACTCGGACTGGCAACTCGCAGCTCAGAGGTTTCAACATCTCCATCAAAATGGCACAGTCGGGTATCTGGTCTCGAAAACAGCCCCAACACCAGGCACAGCTACAGCGCGGCGCAGTCCACAGGTGAATCATCGGCGGGTGAAACCTCGCAGTGAACTTCCCTCGCTTTCACCTCCGAGTTCGACCCCCGAACACTCGAGTCTAGAGCATGGACGGGGTGGGCGACTGAGGAGGCAGCTCCAGGCAAAACAATCGCAGAGCGTGTCAGTAGCCCAAGAGCAGACAAGTGTGAATGAAGAGGACGCGGACGATGAAGAAGAGCCAGAGGTAATTGAGTGTGAACCGTTTGTTTTGCTCGAGGCGACGACACGAAAAGGCGTGGAGCTGTACGTGGACGAGCTCCAGATCGAAATGCGAGACCTCAGCAGTGGGATTGTCCAACCTGGTGATCGGTATGGCATAACGTGTTGGTGATGCTTGACAATGGCTCTCTCACAATGCGTTCACACAGGGGGTTGCTCGTCCGAGGGCGATGGAAGGAGCATGTAACAGCTGAATGCATGATTGGAAAAGATACGCTTGAGCGCGTTGCTCAAGAAATTGATGATCTCGAGATGATGTACGTACATTCAAACATCGATATCTCCCACTGAACTTGACTAACGACCATTGTCAGGATCAAGTTGGAGACGGTATCGACTCTGTCTGGACTCGGGAACTTTCCCAGACTGTCTACTCTTCTCACTGAAAACGAACTTGAGCGATTGCTACTCAAACTAGTTCAAGTTCTGAATGTGCAAGTAGTTGAAGATACTCCAGAACTGATTATAACATCTCGGCTCATACGATCGCCCAGCCCGACTTCGAAAGAACGCCATGATGACCGGGCGAGACCGTGTAATCGACCTCGCACTTGTCCATCGACACTCCCAAGTGACACTCCACTAATCTCGTCATCAGACTTTACATACGATGACGGGGATTCGTCAACACTTTTGTCTCCAACAGACGTAGACTCTTTTGGAGAAGATGCACAGCAATTCAGCCGCGTACTCTGCAGACAGTTTGCAGCGTTGGTCAATGGAGATGGTGCTGGGAGCTTTAGCAGGCGTGGAATTCGGCTCGTTGACGGCCACTTCTATCTTGCACGGTACACTTTCAGCGCTGAGGTGTCTTCATTTATGGTCAAGCTGCTACTGTGTGCCCAGTCATATTCAACAGAGTGTTCATATAATATCGTAGTTGAGGAGCCTCAAGTATCCAGCCTGTTGGACCAGATTCGCAACGCCGAAGTCGAAGAGAACATGCCACCAGCCCAGGTGGCGTGGACATTTATTGGTGCTGAACTCGAGCGTAAGATGTTGAGTGAGCCCACACATCCTTAAGACGACTCAATTCTCAATTCTCGTACTTGCGTGTGACTCCGGAGAGCAGTTCAGCCTCCCAGTACTCGAAGTCATCCATCTGGGCAGCAATCTTGATCACTCGGTCCGGTGCATGTTGTGTGTAGATCCGTTGGAGTTCATCTTCGACATGACGCTTCGTTGCATCATGGTAATTACGGATGTCGACTTCGGCGGTTATGAAGAGCTCTCGGTATTCATGTGCTCTCAGTAGATACGGCTCGAACGGCTTTCCTGCCGGTGTTCGTTTGAGCCCGCCATCACAACCACAGCGCATGTGCAGCTGGAAAGCGGCGTAGATGTCGAAAAGTACACCGATGGGCTGCTCTCCCTCGCTGTTTGCGATCGTAAGTGATGCGTGAGATTGGATCAACGCTTTCGCACACATCGGATCATGTTGACGGAGAGCAATGAGGAGAAGAGTGTCCCCGCGAACTACTCGGCAGTTTAAGAGCACCGATCCATAGCCACTGCACTGGGCATCAAAGAAACCTACGCAAAATGATAAACGAGTCAAGGTCTGAGTTAGACTTTCGCTATCTTGGCATGGTTACCATAGTCGTGGTATTGCAATGGTGCGCCATAGCCAAAGCTTTGCACCTGGGTGTTGACAGCGTCATGAGGCAAGTTTGGTATGTCAGAAAAGACCCGTTCAAGAAGCTGATGATCCCTCTGGGCCAGTGCTTGGATTGCATGCATTGCCCATCGATACGGAATCAACTTGACATCCGCTGGAGCGATCTTCGCGCTCATGCTGGTTACAGGAAGAACGAGAAAACGGTCACGACGCCCGTTCTCGACATAAATATACTCGACGTGTTTCTCCGCGACGCGTCTCATTACTGCGACCCGGCGTGTTTTGTCTTCGTGGGATCCCATGCGCAACCGCTTCTATCATTGACTCGCATCGCGGTCACTTCTGAACTCGATTCACGATGGGCTGCTGCTCCAAGAAGCCCGTTGGAGACACAGAGGCGTACGCACATGATGAGAAAAAGGTTGGCGTCTCGCCCGCCTCAACGCGCAAGTGTCGCGACGTGCTATGTTGCCTGCTCTTTGGTGTCTTCTGGATCGGGATGATTGCCGTCGCGATCGTTGGACTCATGAACGGCGAGCCGAAGCGCCTACTATACGGCTCAGACTATCACGGGACAACCTGTGGTACTGGCGACATGGAGAAGAAGCCACTCACATTCTATCCGCGCATGAGTGACGATATTCTAGAACAGTCAATTGATAAGGGCATCAAGTCTCCGACCGACTTGGAGTTCTATGGGGTTTGTGTTGCCTCGTGCCCCGCTCAATATTCCTTCTTCTGTAACTACGAGTTTGAAGAGAAAATCACCGCCGACGTCACCCACAAGACCGATGCGGACCGTGAGAAGGCACGTCAGGACGAAGCCGAGAAGCTCTTGGGCGAGAAAAGCTGTTGGTTTGTCGCGATGGCCAGCGAAAAAGTCTTCTATCGCTGCATTCAGATGACGGAAAGTAACTCAACGACCATCGAGACGTGCATTTACCCAGGAGATGAGCCCAAGTACTACACTACCGATACGAACGGCAACAAGATCCCGAATGAGCTCTGTGAAGTCAAGCAAGTGCGGGTTATCTCCGACTCGAAGGGTCCAGCGCAAGAGAACCCGGTGTACGACAAGCTTCAAACGGCTGCTGCAATGATCGGAAGAGCGATTGGTGACATCCAAAACTCATGGGAGGTCATTCTGGGCTTGGGGGGTGGTGCTGCCTTGTTGTTGGGGTTTGTGTTTATTTTCCTGATGAAGTACTTCGCTGGGTGCATGGTTTGGGTCACGCTGTGGAGCTTCGTGCTAATGCTCCTGCTCTTCGCACTAATGGTTAGTACAAAAGCGGGCATCATAAACGACGCTGCGATTTCGAAACTCTCGTCAACGCTCGCAGACGCAGGCGTATCAGCAGCTCAAAGTGGCTTCTCGATCCCCGACAACCTTCGTGCGCGTGAGGACAAGAAGAAAGTGTATGGCTATGTGGCGTACATCTCCTACGCGCTCACAGGCGTAGCCTTCCTTCTAGTTTGCTTCTTCCAGAAAAAGATCCGTATCGCGGTCGGAATCATCAAGGAGGCGTCTCAGGCGATTCAGCGGATGCCGCTTCTAGTGGTGTTCCCTCTCTGGCCCTTTATCATGCTGATGGTGCTCTTCATTTACTCCGCCATCATCGCTGCGTATATTTACAGCTCCGCAGAGATCAAGCTCGACAAGCTCGGCGGGTCGGCTGCGACGACAGCAAACACTGCCCTATCGAAAGTGAATGCGAACGATGCCATGCGGATCCTCTTTGCGTATCATTTCTTCGGCTTTTTGTGGACAAACCAGTTGATCAACGCCATTAGCATGTGCACTATTGCAGGTGCGATCTGTCGCTACTACTGGAGCCGAGAGAAGAACGCAACTGAGATGGGGAAGTTCCCCATTCTTTATTCGTTCAAGAACTGTTTCCGTTATCATTTCGGCTCCCTCGCCTTTGGCTCGCTCATCATCGCAATCGTGCAGTTCATTCGTGCGATTTTACTGTACATCGATCATCAGACACAGGACCTCCAAAAGAGCAACGTAGTTGTGAAGGTGCTTCTCAAAATTGTGCAGTGCTGCATGTGGTGTTTGGAGAAGTGTCTCAAGTTCTTGTCCAAGAATGCATACATCATGATCGCCATGAAAGGAAAGAGCTTTTGCTCATCTGCGAAGGATGCCTTCAAGACAATTTTCACGAATGCCGCACAGGTCGCGACAGTGTCTCTTGTCACATTTTTGCTGTTGAGCGCGGCCAAGATTGCAATTGCGATGGCTTGCGCGATCATGATGTTTGTGTACTTGGAGAAGAATGACGACAAGTACGGCACGGGCGGGGAGAAAGAGATCTCGTCCCCCATGTCCCCGATCATTCTCACCATGCTCTTGGCGTGGTTTGTTGCCTCCACCTTTATGGGGGTATACGAAATGGCGATTGACACGATACTTCTGTGCTTTTGTGAAGACCGCGAGTTGAATAAGGCAACGGGGCAGTTCTTCATGAGCGACAGGCTTCGCAAATTTGTAGCAAGTGTGCCAGTGTCGAAACCAGTTGGGGATCATCACAACGGAGGAGACGGAGCGGTGACGGCCCCTGTATCGCCTACAGATATCTAGATAAACAAGCAAATACGAGCCAGTAGATTTTCTATAGGAGCATGCACCAACCAGAAAGTGAACTTTATGTTGATGGGACTAGCGTCCATACGAACAGCTTCTGATGAGCCAAAACCGCACCCAGAACTGTTGACGTCGAGTGAGGACACCACGCCAATGACGTGGATTGGCTCGTTGTGGCTAACGGAATGATCGCAACTGGGTCAGGACAGCCATGCTGTTACAAGCAATCCATGATGAGCATCACAGCAACAAAAAGCCAAAGGAGAACTACTCGTACGTACCGTAAATACTGACACTGCTTTGTTCTGTATAGTCGTCGCAAAGTACTGGCCAGCGGGATGGACGGATAGAACAGGATTCTGCCGTCTTGAAGCACTCACGTTTGGATCTGAGTCGATTTGAGTTGGTAGCCGATAGATTGCTATAGGGCTCGGAGGTTTTGCCTCGCCTTTGGATGCAGCTTCGATCATAGCGTCTACAGACCACTCAATTACATGGGTGCTAGTAGCGGCAAGGAGGGATTGTCGGTCAGCCGAGAAGTCGATGGTTGCAGCTTTGATACCTTTTGGGACATCCCAGCTGCATAGCGGGTGTGGATTTGACGCGCTGAGAACCGACACGCGGTCTCCCCCAGCATGAGTAACCACGAGACAAGAGCCGTCGCTTGCCCAGCGAATAGCGGTAGCATTAGCCAACTCATCCTGCAGTTCGACAGTCGAGAGCATTCGCAGCGTTTCATCTTCGATTGCAAAAAATTGGACACGACTTGATCCTGACGACTCACTTGTTTCTGCTGACAACACAAAAGCTCCGATCGCTTTCGACGCTGCGCATGAGAGCAGTTTTGGTCGACGCTCGTCTGCGTTGTATGATATGATAAAAGCCCGCCTGTTGGTTGCGGCATTCCATACATTTACGGTGCCGTCTTCAAGGGCAAATACCAGACACTGCACGCCATCAGAAGTATCAGAGAGGTGATAATTTGTCGCTATGGTCACGTGTGGCACATACCTCAGAGTTAGCGACCCATTCGACATTGATTAGTCTAGATTCTGTGGCGATGGTCTCCTTAATCGCTCCCGCGACAGACTCGTTGTTATCATAAACACGGATTTTATGATCGCCATGTCCAGCAATAACAAATAGTTTTGAATCTGATGAGTACCTCAGGAATGTCTCCCCGTCGAACGCCGTTTGCACAACTTGTTGGGGTAGATCAACTTTTCCAACAAGAGTTGGTTGCAGTTTCTCTGGCGATTTGTGCGCCGCTTGAACAGGGGAACTAGCTGAAGTCCCCGACTTCATCGATACTGATGACGGTGAGGAGGAAAATGCAGGGGAAGTATCCGAGTCGCCAGTGTGGTTTACTTTCACAAGTAGAGGGTCGAGCAGTGCCGACTCGAGCTCGTCGGGGTCGTTATGATCAAGCACAGTAACAGGGAGAGTAGCCAAAGAATCTGGAACGCCAAAGATATCGTGGAAATCTCGAAGCTGCTCTGTGAGGTTGGTCATGACACGAAGAGTAGCGGACGATGGGCCGTTCATCGATACCGATGAGTCTTCTGCAACACCGGCCGTGGAGGTGAAGTGCTCTGCAAACGCATGCTGTACCATGGTTTGAATGATCTCATAGAGCTGGTGACCGGCGTGTTCGAGGTTGTGTATCCGTTCTGTGCACTGTGTGTTCTGCAGTCGTAGGCGACTACATTCCGACTGCGTCACTTTGAGACGGAGCTTCAGCGAAGGCTCATCCAAACGAGCAATTTGAAACGCGAGCAGCTTCGGCAGCGGTAGCTTCCTAAAGATCAGCGACAGGAAATTACGGAACGACGTCACAAACGTCTCAAGCCATTCCTTTGTGAAGAAGCGCTATGGTACACACCAAACAAAGTGAGGAGACGTCACTCATGAGAGCACGATCGGATAGCTCACTTACTCGAAAGTACGGATCACTCTCGGGGCTTTTGACGTACGGCATAATGAACCAGCGATGCCATGAATCAGCGGCAGTAGTATTGGTACCGACACTGGCGTGGAGCTTGTCCGCGAGGAGCTTGAAAAAGTCGATCGCTTTGTCGCGGTTCCCCGTTTTGATCGCATTCACGACGTACAATCGCAGCCACGAGTCCTCCAGGTGGCGAATCGTCTTGGCAGATCAGAACAAGCTTCATCAGGAAACACAGTACACAATGATCGACACTGCCCATGCACTCACATCCACGTACGAGCCGTCGAGGCAGCTGAAGAAACGCGCTTCCAGGAACTTCCACGTGTCTAAAATCGCCTCGATCTGATACCTACACAATACACCACCGTAGCCAGAGCTCAATTAGAACGCGTGCCAGTGTCTAGAGGGCAGTAGCAGTGTCGTACGACTGCACGAAGGCGAGGAGCTGAGACACGATCTGCTCCACGTCAAAGCCCTTGGCGCGGTCGCGCTTACGCTCTGCGTTGAGCGCCTGAAAGCTCTTGGTGAACCCGCGGAAGAGCAAGTACTCCATCACTAGATCGTCCACATGGGGCAGGAGCGGCGTCGGGGAGTGAGCGCTCGCCATGCTGGCCCCTTCAAATCAATGCGCGCTTCAGTCGGAGAATGGAGTATCAAATGCTGGAGGTCTGTATCCTCATCTGACTCGACGATTTCCTAGAAGATTCGTGATTCGTATATAGAGGTAATACAGTTTAGATCCCTAATGTATAGTAGATCATGAGGTAGTAATAGCGTAGATACAGTACGTGCCGTCTTCTTCCCGCCCCAACTGGCACTTCAACTTCAACGGGCATGTGAATATGGCGCAGTTCACATGCAAGAAGCGGGCGGATTGTCGCTGTTGCCGCGTCCCAGGAGACGCACTCGGCTCGATAGAGGCAGCAGTCGGAGATCGGAGCTGACGGGGGCAAGGAGACGGGATGCACGAGGGGAAATCAAGGCGGATCGTGGCGCTCTGGCGCTGGGCGATGTGGACGGCACTCATGACGGTGAACAGAGCGGCAGACGGCGGTACGATCATGGGGCTGTGTGCGAGAGAGCCAACGGTGCGCGTCGACTGTTACCCGCCCGTGGACAACTTTCCCAATGTCACAGAGGAGGCGTGTCTCGCGCAAGGATGTTGCTGGAAACCACTGAATAACAGCGGCATTCCGTGTGCGTTTGATGCCCTCGGACGACCAGATGATGCCAAGTGCGCCAAAGTGCCTGACGCGTTTCGCGTCGAATGCCGCAATCCGCGGTTTGCAGTGAAAGATGTGCTGCAGGATGAAGCCACGTGTCACTCAATTGGATGCTGCTTCGACGATAACGGAGTGTGCTTCCAGCCGTTTTACGAAGGCTACGAGCTGTTGATGCTCGAAGAGACAGACGATGGATGGCGTGGCACGCTGGTGCTGCGTCGTTTCAGAAGAGGACCATTTGGAAATGATGTCCCACTGCTACAACTTCACGTGATCAAGGAGTCGCCGTCGCGTGTGCGTATCCGCATCACAGATCCTTCGTTTCCACGATACGAGGTACCCGGTGTACCAATTCGAGTCGACCGGGAAGAGCAAGTGGGCGGCAGTAGTTATGACGATGAAGACATGGCTAGTGATTACCGTGTACATTTTTACGAGCGACCGTTTGGTGTCGCTGTCACACGAAGACACTCGGGGGAGTTGTTGTTCAACTCTACACCGGATATCCATGCTTCAAGTAGTTTCAACGGTCTGGTGTTCGAAAACCAGTATCTAGAAATCTCGACGTCGCTTGAACGGCACGACGCTGTTGGTAGTCCGGTTCTCTACGGGCTTGGCGAGCGTTGGGGCGAAGCCAGATTGCGCGCTGACAGAAAGGGCGACCATTACCCGTTGTTTTCTCGACGAGCAAGAAAAATAAGCGCTCATGAACGCGACGGCGGGGATAATCTAGGCGGCGTTCATCCGTTCTACCTGCAAGTGCTTGATTCAGGCCGAGCACATGGAGTCCTGTTTCATTCGTCAAATGCGATGGAGGTGGTCACGCAGCACAACGCTTTGACGTTCCGCACTATGGGTGGCGTACTCGATATATTCGTCTTCACTGGGCCGTCACCGCTCGATGCGACCAGTGAATATACGAAGGTAGTTGGACGACCCGAGTTACCACCTGTTTGGGCTCTTGGGTATCACTACGGGAAGCGTGGAGTAAAGACGCTTGAAGAGTCTATGGTTGAAGTAGCTAAATTGCGTGAAGCCGGGGTTCCAATGGACGCATATTGGCAAGATGTCGACTACATGTACGGCAGCGAACCGTTTACGCTAGACGAAGCCAATTTTCCACTCACAGAGACGCAGGCATTTGTCGATGATCTTCATTTCAACAATCAGTACTATGTTGTACTGGTGACACCAGCTATCCCAACCGAACCAATGTCACCTGATTCGGATCATGCCGCCGTTGTAGTTGGTGAAGACGGGATAGAGTGTACAAGTGGAAGTGGAAGCGCTGAGTCTGAGCTAGTATCTCCCGGTTCAACTATTTACTATCCACTGGAGCGAGGCAAGCTGATGGACGTCTTCGTTCGTGGCGTTGATGGTGAACGATACGCTGAGAAACGAGTCGGATCACAGTGGGCAGCATTTATTGACTTTTTCCATCCGAATTCCACTACCTATTGGCGTGAAATGCTCCAAAGCTTTCACGAGCAGGTACTGCCATTTGACGGTGTGTGGATTGATAACAACGAGCCTGCAGCTACATGTGATGAAGCATTTTCGGGAGTAAACCATTCATGTGAAACCACTAGATCAGATGGCTCACTTCAAGAACACCCTATCGGCGTGCACAGTGGCGATGATCTTGCTGAGGATCCGGTCGGCACAGGGGAGTTCGTTCGATCACTTGATGTTGGGTTCCCGTTCGATCCATATCGACAGCCATTTGTCCCAGGACAAAGCTCCCAGGCTCGCGGCGGGCATGGAAATCTTAATGCTGCTACGCTACCAATGGCATCGTTACACACCACATCAATTCACTACAATGTGCACTCTCTTTATGGACATGAGCAAGCCAAGAGGACTCGATATGCACTCGACCGCGTGCTACGACGTCGGAGTTTGTCATTGTCGAGATCGACATATTCTGGAGATGGTCAATATGGGGGACACCTATTCGGTGATGTCACTCCAACCTGGGAGAACCTACACTTCTCAGTTTCCGCTGTGATTCAGATGAACATTCTTGGTATACATCTGTGTGGCGTTGGTGTTGGGGGAAACGGCGTTGGAATCGACAAAGAGCTAAGCATTCGATGGAACCAAGCGGCATCTTTTTTTCCACTGTTCCACAACCACGCTAGCAAAGACGCAAAGCCCCAATCTCCAATTGACTTTGACCAAGAAACTGCAAACATTGTCCGAGAGCTCACGTTACGTCGTTATCGTCATTTGCCTTATTTTTACACCCAATTTTACCATGCCCACGTACATGGCATTCCTGTCGTTCGGGGGCTTGGACTCGAGTTCTCTCAGGACCCTTTGGCATTCGATGTGGAAACTCAGTATATGGTTGGCCCTGCTCTCATGGTTTCACCCGTAGTCGAACAGCATGCCATCTCGAAGCGGACCTACTTTCCAAACGCTACGTGGTACGATCTTGAGAATGGTCGAGAAGTTATAACAACAACAGATCCCTACGAAGACTACAAAGAACGTTTCGTTCAATTGCTAGCACCTCTCCACGTTCTACAGATTCACATCCGTGGTGGGCACATCGTTGCAACGCAGCAAGCAAGTTCGACTATTGCGATGACGAAGCGTGGGATTTATCGTCTCATTGTTGCTCTCGATCCAGCGCTCGAGCACCCAGCCGCGGAAGGGGAGCTGTTTATTGATGATGGAGATTCTCTCTATTCTGTCCACGATGAGAGATACTCGCTCATATCGTTCAAAGCTCATTTGAGAGAGCAAAATCGACTGGTGGTCACGTCGAAGCGTCTATTCTATGGATATGACGGCCCAGAGATGAATGTAGACATCGAAGAGATTGTCGTTTTCGGTCTTCGCGGTGATTTCTTGGCGAACTCTTCTCTTCACTTGCATGGTGAAAGCAAACACTCGAACGTGAAGGCAGATTATTTCGAGCAAGCGAATATGCTTGTGATCTCACGTGTGATGCTGCCTGTTGGGGATGAGATCGATCTATCAGTCGAGTCCCGTACTCCTCAGCTGAATGAAGACGAGGGAATAGATCAAAGCCGTCCAGGAGAAATTGGAAGCAGCGCTGGAGGGAGTGTCGGTTCTGAAGACGAAGACAGCAATGATGGGGATGGAGCTGCTGAAGCACACGGGGGTCGACTTCCAGATGACAAGAAGGGAAGCAGACAAGAGGAAGAGAACAAACCCTCACCGATTACTGGTGAACAGAAAGGAAGCAAGAAGAAGGGCATGACCACGATCGGCATTATCGGTATCATTGCTGGTGTGATTTTCGTCGCAGGGATATTGATGATTGTGGTCCAACGTCGTCGTCGTGGATACAACCCGATTGCATGACTTTCGGAGGATGATGAAGAAGTCCCAGAGCAGTTCTTTTGGTAAAATCGCGTTTACAGGTAAGAGTGTATCCCATGTATAACGCTGGTGTTGCTTATCATTCGTTATCGCTAGTTCTTTGTTGATGGTCGCAGATTGGGTCGGCATTTTCTTCTCAATACGTGGTTGCATATTACTCCTGTGAAGTTCTTTCTTCTTAGTTTTTTAATGCGTGAAGAATGTGATACTTGTGATCAACTCACTCATCTCGCGCAACAGCACCTTCCTCTGATCACTTAACTGCCTGAGCTCCTGAGATAATAGCATGATCCTATCGGCTTCCAGCAGACGTTTCAGTATCTCGTCTTGTCGTGTTTCCAAGTAATTCAGATCTCTCAAGAGTATCGCACACCTTTCGCGAGCAGCTTCAATTGCAGTGTACTGAGTCGCCGCAATGTCTATAAGCTTTGCGCAGCTTGGTGAAGCAACTGGTGTCCATGTTGTGACAGCCTGCATCGCCGTACAAACTGTCCACAGTTGTCGACAGATGGCGCGCTCCTCGATCTCCACACAAGACCAGCGCTCGGTTTTGTCATACCGAGTCATTCGCTCGACAAGTTCAGCAATGTCGGGGTAGTCTCGCTGAAGAGAAACCGGGAGGTGACCCTTATGTAGCGAAGTCAATGTCAAGTGACGCTCCATCTGGGTCGAGAAGGATGAAAAGAGCTCGCATAAGAGGATGCCCAAGCTGAATACGTCTGTCGACGAGTCGCATGCCTGACCGCTGATCTGCTCTGGGCTGCTGTACAGTGGCGTTCCGACACCTTCGGAGGCTGATGCGGTAGTATCGTCAACGTCTCCGGAGAAGCTGCCGTCGTCGTAGAAGTATTGCGACCGAGGGATGTGCAAACTGCTCTGCAAAGTATTTTTCGCCAGGCCGAAGTCGCCGATCTTCACAACAGAGTCTTTTGTGAGAAAGATGTTGGCAGGTTTAATGTCACGGTGAATGAGCCCTTGAGCATGAATGTACTTCAATCCAGCAACGATTTGGCGGAAAATGCGCAAGTTCTCTGCAGGATTGATACTATCTCGCTGCTCAATCCAGTGTTGAAGAGTGTTTCCTTCATACAATGCCATCTGGATGTAAACGTCGATTTGAGTGCACATGGAACCACCGCTACCAGCAATATCAAGTGACTGACGACGACGCCGTGGAACATGTTTGTGGTTCTGTTTGCTTTGGTACGAAGATGCAATCCAGTCATTATCACTGTCGTCTGAGGAGTTAATAGTGGTAGAGTCGCTCGCTCTGTCAGTCTCCATGTCAAAGCCAAGATCACTAAAGTCGAGTAGATCCTGCCCAGCGTACGCATCAAGCTCTGATAGATCGAAGGCAGTGGTGAACATGTCATCATCATCAACCGTGGAGTCACGCTGAGGTAAGTCATCTTCTTGTTCTTCATGACTTGGCGATGAATGTCCTCGTTCGGTGCGAACATTAGGAGCGAGAAACGACGTGAAGTCACTACTGGACGACGCGCGCCGAGTTCGACTGCACCGACGCTTCTCAAAGTCGTCGCGAGGGGTCTTGTTGACCAATACGTCGGAACGTTTACCGACTCGGTCGACCGATACGAGAGAGCCTGTGACCCAGGTGTTGTAGTAGCGGCAAACATTTTCATGGTCGAGTCGCGCGAGAACGAACGCTTCATTCATCATGACATCACGCACTTCAGATGGATTGAAGTACGCCTGTGGCTTGAACCAAAATTGTTCGAGTTTGACTGCGTACCACCGACCGTCGATGTTGGATTTACACTTGTAAATGCGTCCGAAGCCGCCTTCTCCAACCAGTTCGCGTACGCTAAAATCTGTCTCGAACGGGTTGGAGCGTCCGAAGATGCAGCCATCAGCTATTCGGTCTGGTTGGACGACTGCAGGTTCGATGGCAAGCATTTGGGGACGGTACTTGACAGCTGATCGTGCGGGTTGTGTCGGGGTTGATGCACATCGAGAGAGTGGGAGCACGGATGCTACCTGTACTTCATCAACCTTGCTAAGGCGTGGGCGCGACATGAGGTAAATGCGAGAGTTGCTGAAAAAGAAGAGCTCATCATATCTGTTTCCTTGCTTCCTGATCTCGGCGCCAGCGAGGCAGTGTGCAAAGAATAGATCACGCGGAATCAACTTCATCAAACCATGAATAGCTTTCCCACTCGGGATGTTGTTTGGGCACGATTTTGAGTCCATGAGCAGTGAGATTCCTCATCTAAAGTTCGAGGCATGGCAAAAGAATCTGTCAGTAGCGTCGCTCGCAATGCTTCTTCCAGACCACCGCCATCGTCAGGGGTGATCAAACCGTCAAGCAATGGGTCATACAAGGCTCGTGTATCTGATCGACTTGAAGAAGATGCACAAGCAATGGAAGAACGACTGATCCAGCTGCGATTGAAGATGCTTGAGGACAAGCAAAAGCTGGATAAAGAACTACCACCAAAGTTTGGAGGCTCTCGGTGGCGAAGCGCTCAGGAAGGCATTGGCAGCGTAAGTCGGTACGCGAAAGACGTCGAACAGCGGACGGGGAAGACCACAAAACAACCCAAGTCGGCAAGCGAAAGCAGCGTGGGTGATTGTGAGAAGCCGGAGAAGACAAAAAAGAAAAAGAAGCCCTTAGAAGCAGGCTCGAGATGCCAGAATCTGTCTGCAGTTCCCGCGGTTGTTGCAGTGAAGAAGTGGAAATCGCATCAAGTTCTCGAGTGGCTCTCTTCACTTGGTCTTGACGAGTTCCACCCTGCCTTCGAGTATCATCAGGTCACCGGTGCAGTGTTACTCGAACTGACGATCGAAGAGATTGCTCAGATTGGAGTGAGTCGTATGTCTGCAAGAAACCTCATATGGACCGAGTTGGAGTGCATCAAAGAAGCAGGAGCAAAACCTAAACAGCGAGGCACCTGCGAGCCAACGGAGATCATCGATCCAAAGATTCGTGACGTTCCTATAGTAGCAGAAGTTGCGTCACCACAAAAGGGAGGAAGTGGACAGGTGCATTGGTCCCACATAAAGCCGCTCACTGATCAAACGATTGGGCAGTCGGCTGATGTGCCAGTGAATCTGGCGGATGGAGAATTCGATGAAGAGCAGAGTCACGCATCATTTATCAAGGCACTTTTGGATTGGCGAGCAGGAGACAATGACGCAAAAGAGGGCGAACAAGACAATGGACTATGGTTCAACCCAACAGCAGTGGCACCTGACAATAATGACCAGGAACAGAGTCCTGCGAGTGGTGGAGCTCTACTGGATGGGGAATATGACGAAGCCAAAGAACAGGAAGCGTTCCGAAGAGCAGTAATGGCCTGGAGGCGAGGAAATGGAGTTGAGGGTATCAAGACGAGACCATCAACTGCAGACGTCCAACGGATAGAGCAGTCCTGTGACGCAGGAGAGCGCAAAAGCTGTTGGCAATGCTACCGAATCGTGCGAGCAGATCAGCTTTCAACTGATGAAGAGACGAACAAAGTGTTTTGCGGAGATGACTGTAAGGCGACGTTTTCTCAACAGTATTCACGTCTCTATTCAAAGAAGATCGCTAGTAACTTGATGAAGAGCGAGGATTAGCATGTTTTCAATGCGTGTGAGTCACCTAATGCCCGCTAAAAGTTTCATTTACCTCCGGACTTGTCTGCGACTTTTTTCCTGCACTAGTGCAGACGACAACGGACGATATGCGCTTCACCATTGCGCGATCCATGACTTCGAAGGCGTCTTCATCTGGTTGTGCGAGGCAAACTCAAGTGAGAAAACCATGCGATCACAAGTAACGATGCATAGTGCATACCATCTTCTTCATCTGTTTTGTTGACGCTCGGGGCCTTCGTGAGCCCTGGGACGAAGTACGGGTCTCGCTTTTTGGGCTGGATTCGAATATTGTAAGGAGATGTGAAGCTCTCGATTGACACGATCTCTGTTGGACCGTCACCACGTTGCTTTCTTGGTGACGGCGAAGCAGTGCGTTTAGGAGACGATTGCGGTACTGTTTTGGACTCGTCTTCCTCGACCGTCTCATCCTCGGGGATGGTTCCGACTGCCGTGCTATCCTGATTATTGTCCGTAGTCTCTTCGGTTGACGCATTACTCTCTCGAAGTAGACGTACCATTTCTTCGCATGCTTCAACGAGGCATTTCTCGAGTGAGCCCATATTATCCACATTGACAGTCGCGTTGGAGACATTCTGCAGGATCTGCTGAAGGCCGATCTAGAATTTTTGTCGTGAGTACTCACGGAGTAATCGAACGCTTTGTGCGGAAGCTTACCTTGATAGGCCTCACGCTCTGGTCAACAAACTGGTATTGATCGAACACTGTCGCGAGCTGACGTTCAACACTCGAGATCACAAGCTGCTTTGTCTCGATCTTCTGGGACGTGCCACGCTTCGACATTGGAATATCTTCGCGAGCCATACTTCTCGCCTTTGCCTGCTCACGTACCATTAGCTCATTAGGTCTGTTGAGGAATACAGCACCCACGGCAAAAACCTACAATGTCGTCACGTAACTGTGCAATGCGCTGCACAGACTCATTGTACTTAGCGTCCAGCTCTTTCTTGAGCTCCTCGTGAGACAGACAGATACGAATGATCTCTTCGGGGTCGATGGCCTCTACATGTGGATCCACTCCGATCCGTTGGAAGGCTTCACGATGCGCCATTTCGATGGTGTCCTCGTGTTGGTTAATCACGGCGCTGCTGCGGTGTCTCTTGAGGATCCCGTGTGGTGATGTCGAGCGACGAGGTATAGGAGAGGACGTACTTGCAGGCTCACAGTCGGCAATATGAACACTGTGACCAGTCCCTGACGCCTGTGCGACCTTGGCGCTCACTGCTTGGAGCTGATCGTTATAGTAGCGTTCGAACTTCACTTTTTCTCGTGCCCACTTCTGCCGAAGAAGTAGTTCTCTTTTGAAGCGCCGCACACTCTCGGCCATTTCGGCCTTTTGCTGTGCGAGTCGCATTTGTATCTGGTTCACTGCTTCTGCTGCGGCCATGTCCTTCTTTTGCAGCTCCTGCGTCTCGTGCGTGAGATCTGTGTAGAGCTGCTTGAGCTGGTTTGTGCGCTGGCGTTCCTCCACCCTCTCGTTCTGAGTCATTCCAGTCTATTAGATAAGCCATCCACCTGCACCTGATGAGTTCCTTTCGTACCAGCAGCCTCTTCTTGATATGCTCGAGAACGAGCGTCCGCCTATGAACGAGCAGCGCTTCCTTCCCACGCTGTTCCAGCTTAGCTTCCAATTCTCGAATATTCGTGTGTTTCGAGTACACGGGTCGCCGTGATATCGACGTGATGGGCTGCAGACGTGTTCTACCGTCTTCTGCCTCTTTGGGTAGCTTGGGATCGAGTGACGGCGCTCCGTTGCTCCCTCCTGCCACAAGGTCATAATGGAGACCGAGTGCATCCGAGTCTTTGAGCAGGTCCTGCAGGATCAGTCTCGCTTTCTCGACCTCATCTCGCTTCTTGGCGACCGCAAAGCGCAGCTTGTCGCTTTCCGCTCTCTTCTGCTCCACCACTTTGCGTACTTTGGCTTCCAGGTCTTTGACCAGCTCGTCACTTGACGTACTCGCCTTATCCTTGGCGCTCGAGACGCCGCTTTTATTGCCTGGAAGAGCGGATGGCGAGCGATTTCGATGCGACGGAGATGGCGCATCTGCAGCTGCCGACTGCGGCCGCAATCGAGCCATTGTGGCGCTGATCGTCGCACTTGATGCGCCGCCATTTCGTGCCGCTGCCGTGTTCGGACGCATGAGCTGTTCAAGTAATTGTGTAGCCATGTGTCGTTTCATGACTGCCAATAACATTGGCTTGCACAATAACATATTGTCTCTTTTTGCCCAGTGACACTATGCGCATCATCTATGCAATTCAGTCGCCGAGTTGAAGTTTCTGTGTATCCTCAGAAAAGATCCAAACACGCCCTTAAGTTCCAATAATCGGAAATAGACTAGCCAATAGCGAACTTATCTTGCAATACTTATTGTATTTCCCTGATTTATTGTCCTTCGCGAGTTCGGCGTGACACTGACGTCAAGCGACGAACCGTCGCCATCTAAGTACGACCGGAGGAACCGCCTTCCTCCCGCGTCATCGGAGGCCTCTGCGTGCGTCTTCTCCTCTCTGCACCAGTCCGCTTGCGCCGCCATGGATGCGCCACTGTCTGGCGATGGCGTGGTGCTGTCGCCGTCGTCCTTCCAGGCCAATCTACGCTCGCAGAGCTCGGTGCAGCTGTACGGCTTCATTGAGAACTGCTTCTCCCCTTACGAAGCCATGACGACACCATTGCTCCAAGAGTCGGCAGACGACAGTGAGCTACGCGTCAAGGGATACGAGACGCTGCTGAATGCATGCACGTCGGTGCTGAGCTGTATCCAGATCCTGCGGCGCATCATCCGCGAGTATGCGTACGGCCGCATGGGCCGAGAGCTCCAGCACTTGTCGTTGACTGTAGCATCGTTTGAGCGCATCCTGTACACGTTCATCAAGGAAGAGATCATCATGGCGTCCAAGAAGTACGCAAGCCAGCCGCCAGTGGACTTCCGTAGCAAGACAGCGCTGAAGGATATCATCCCCCTCATCCCACGGGACGAACGCTACACGATCCTGTGCGGTGGCGTTGCGTCGCTACTTCGCCATGCGACCAAGTCGCTCAATGAGATGCGGCAGGTATTGGAGGAGCTGCAGTCGAGCTACGACCCCAAGTGGGAGAAGCGCTGGTCGCTCAGCTCGGTCGTCGTGCTCTGTGTCACATTCTTCGTGTACAAGCGCTTTGCCAAGCGCACGTCGTTCCGCAACTTCTTGGAGCAGGTCTTCCCGTCCAAGCAGGCTATCAAGTACGGCGTCGTGGCGCTCGTGTGTGTCGATTACTACAACCGCTTCATGTACCGCTTCTCGAACCTGCGGCGCATCAAGATCCATCACGCACGCGTGCTCATGGCGCTGCGATTGTTCCTCCTCTCGCAGCACGTGCTACAACGTGCTCGTCCACTGACGAATGGCTCTGACCACCGACTGCTCATCGACTCACCCATGGAGAGCGACATCGACGACGATCTCAAGAACGCTACGACGCTGCTGGTCGAACGCGTGCCGCTCCCATCCGAGTATCACGACCGCTCGTCTGAGCCTATTGGCCTCACGGCCTTCAAGATCGGCACCAATGTGCTCATCGCATCGAGCGCCTTTGCTCACTCGGTGATCGGACGCAAGCACAAGAAGCTGCTGCAATGGTTCGGGCCGACGCTGCTCATGCTAGCGATCCCTTACTATGCCCTTCGGAACCGCCAGGCAATGCGCTACACGACAAGAATCCTCATCGACAGCCCGAGCGTCGACGTCATCCGCATGGGCTGGCGGCTCTTTGGTGAGTCACGGCTCATCAAGTTCGTGACCAAGCTGCAGTGTCCCAAGATCCCTGTACTGGAAGAGCACTTTGTCAAAATGGACGGCTCGGGCTCACACATGGCTCGGCAGAACGAGTCCGACGTCGGCGTCTTGCTATTCAGCGCCCGACCACTCGCGTCGGTCAAGGCAGGGACGTGGAAGGACGCGTGTGTGCCTCTCACGGCTCAGATGATCTCGTGCGGCTTGCCATCCACGCGTCCAGTGCTCGTGTACATCCACGGTGGAGGCTTCTTCGGTCGCTTCATCGCCAAAGATTACCTGAACCTGACGTCATGGGCTCGTCGTCTCGGTGCCGTGATTGTATACGTCGGTAAGTTTGATGTCTCTCTTAATGAAGCTTGTATCGGCGACTTACTTGATGCTTGCAGACTACGGACTAGCACCCGAGACGCAATATCCCAACTCGCTGAACCAGGTCGTGGCGGTGTACAAGTGGGTCCTCGCGGGTGGCTTGGGGTTCGTGCCCACCAAGATCTCACTCTTTGGCGAGAGTGCTGGTGGTAACATGGCAGCAGCGTTATGTGTCTACTGTATCAAGAACAATCTCAAGCTGCCCGATGGTAGCGTGCTCATGTTCCCTGCGCTTAACATGCATCTCTCGCCATCTCCGTCGCGATTTATCCACCAGAGTGACCCCGTACTGCCTCGTGGGATTCTCGAACTTGCCCTCAACTCGTACTACCCACACCATGGCCACTCGAACCAGTACAAGTACAACATCCACGACCCAATGGTGTCGCCAGGACTCGCGGAAGACGGTTTACTCGCACGTTTCCCGCCCACAGCGCTTGTCGTCGGTGACTTGGACCCACTACTTGATGACTCCGTTGATTTCTACACGCGCCTTTCCTACTTGAAAGTACCCGCAAGTCTCAAGATCTACCCAGGACTGTCCCATGGCTTTCTCATCTACGGAGACCTCGTGCCAGAGGCCCAGCAGGCAATCGATGACACGTGCGATCGCGTCCAGAACTGGCTGCGTTTGCGTTAGTTGTATTGGAAAAAAATGAAGTCATTGGTCTGAGTAACTGCTCGACTTCCATCATGGCAACTTGGCGAAGATGCCACGGTCCATGAGGCTGCGTAGTGACCATGGATTGGCTCCATCCTCGTCTCCGTAAATGCGCCAGCTCCAGAACGCCCAGCCACCGTTTACGCCATTTAGCAGGACGTGCATTTGTCTACGTCCGAATTCGCTGAGCTCTGCGTCGCTGGAGAACTTGCCAGCGGTGGCGAAACTGAATTCGCCGATGTAGATTTTCTTGTCGCTCTGCTGCTTCCACGTCTCGACATCTCGTCGGAACGCATCGATGGCACTTCCAAGCAGATCTTCTTTGGATGCCTGCTCGTAGCCCCACACAAAGTACCGATGCCATTCGACCCACACGTTCGTTGCCTGGGGCAGTACCTCCAACAAATGGCCAGGACCCTGCTCCCACAACAGCGGTGCAATCGTGAGCACGCAGTCGTTCCCGCCCTCGTATCGGATGGCTCGGTATGCATCGTCATAGTACTTGTATAGCACGTTGCGGTCGGTATCACCGCTTGGTTCGTTCGTGAGCCCAATCCCAAGGAACGCGTCTTCGTACTTGTATCTCGCGGCGAGGAACTTGACAGCATCCAATGTGGATGCGATGTTCTCTGGGTAGTGTGACCAGAACGACTTCCCAGGCTGCTCGGGGGCCGAATGATCGGCGCCATTCTGCGAGCCCTTGGCTCCGTGCATGCTGATAAGCACCGCAACGTTGTGCTTCTTCGCCCACTCACAGATGAGTTTGTCCAGGTACGCAAGACCACCGGGAGCGAAATTGGTCCACTGCTTGGAGCCACTGACATCGTGATTGTCGTAGCCAATGATCCAGTAGCCGACCGGCACGCGAACGGTATTGAGACCACTTCTCGCGATGTTTGCGATCTCATTTTCCGTGATGAAGTTGTCTCGGTGCCACTTGTAGCGGCTTTCAGCCACGTCCCGCGGGTGCATGTGCGTAAATGCCATTTGTTCCCCGCCGTTGGCCACATCATCGCTTAGATCACGGAAGATGTCGGCGTTCCATGCCATCCATCGCTCGGCAACGAGCCATCCACCGAGATTCACGCCACGAGACTGCACTCGACCTTGACGAATGGCGTACTGGACGTGGGAACTCGACTCATACTGGCCAGTCTCGGGGATATCTTTGGTTTGTGGGGTGCTCTTCTCGATGTGATGTCGAAGTTGCGTCTTCCCAGCTTGTTGAATTGGCCTCTCATCATCCCCGAAAGGCGAGTAGCGTGGGGCTCGAAGTTGACCATGGCCATTGGCGGACGCATCGCCAGCGATGGACTTGGCTGCAATGGCCAATGCTAGGCCGATCGGGTCGTACTCTTCGGCTGTTGTATTAGGAGCGACGCTGAACGTGTCGACTTCCGCTGAGGTGCCGCAGCCTAGCACACCGAGGAGCACGGCTGATGTGATCGAGAGTACTAACTTCATGAGATTCTTGTCGTTCGCAGACTGAAGCAGATTGAAGTGTGATGCGACTTCGTTCAAGACGGCACCAGTGTGGGCATTTGTTTCGACTCGAGATGCAGCCTACTGTAAGAAGAAGTCGGTCTCACTGATGCTGAGTAGCTTTATCATCGACGCTGGACGCATCGCACGGCCTGATAACATGGATTTTGCTATCTGCAGCCAATAGATCCGACGGCTGGAGTTCAACCTTCGACATCGCAAGTATAGCTTACGATTGGGTGGGCTTGGCTTATTATCGGACAGCGTGTCACACGCTTCTTTCGGTTTTGTGTCCTTGATCTGGGATTGTGTTGGCTGTTGTTTCGATGCTGACGCATGCGACGATGTAGACTGCTGACGGGAAGCGAACTGAGATCCTGTAGATGAAGTATATTTCCTCCCTTGAAAGATTCACTAGCGACTCATCTCTTCATCTTAACCATTCAATTTTTCCACTTACTGGTACGGTTGACAGTGCCTACTCGATCTCGAGAACAGTGCGTACTTCGTGAGGCGAGTGGAGGAGAATGGCTTGTGTGGCTCCAAGCGCGCCGGTCGCGTGATGGCTCGTCGTGTACCCATGGGATGCGTCGTGCACAAACTCGTAGATTCGAGTGTAGGCATCGGCCAGTTGAGTGACAGTGAGAGTACGAGCGTGGTCTCTCGTGTCAGGTTGTGAGATGTGATCGAGAGATGGAAGCGCGAGCCCCATGAGAGCCGAACTGAAGTCTTCCATGACACTTGAGATTGTCTCGCCGTCCAGGTCAGGACGCTGGGCTGGGACTTCGCCACCAGGCTGGAAAGAACAAAACCGTCAGCAAGCGAGACACTCCACATGATGCCGCGAGCTCTCTCTCTCACCTCCTTCGTATCGATCTTGTGTAGAATTGACGTCACTCGGCAGCGATCGAGTAAACGCTTGGCCTGCAACTCACTCATCGAGACAATATGTTGGTTGATTTCGTCTCCGATTTGCTCGTACCACTTGGTGGCATCGCTGAATCGACTGAGCGACACTCGTAGGCAGCTCAGATTGTTCACACGGAAGACGAGAGCGTCGACGGCGTCTAAAGCACGCTCCGTGCGCTCGCACATTTGGTGCATGGCTGGGAGAATACCTTCGAAGAGAAGTGCCAAGTCAGCTTCCTTGTCGGTGTCCGAGAGGAGGGATGTCTGTGCAACTTCGAGAAGTGTCACGAGGCGATGCGAGACGTCCATCGTGGCGTGAGTCGCAGACAAATTGGCCGAATAGTCCTGCGCTGAGGATGCCACAGTGTCGACGAGCAGTTGGAACTGCTGTTGGAATGCACGCTTGGCTGCGTGACGACATGCATCCAGAGCCCTCGCAACACCACTATCGGCCACTAAGGAGGCGAGCTTGAGATCGTAAAAGGCCAATAAATGAACCAAGCGATAGGCGATCACAATGCCGTGTGGCGCTGAGAGTGTTTGCTCGACACGAACCTGAAGAGGTCTTGCAACGCCATCAAACGCCCGCCCCACCATGGACGTGCACTGTCGACGATCGCCATCCCCTTCAACAGCCTCAACATCAGTGCTGCTTGAAGAAGGCACATACTCAAGATCACCGTCGAACAAGACGCGAAAGAACTCATGTTCCGACGCGATGGCCTGGTGCACCCACGCCAGCATATCGCCACAGTAGCGCACAGGGTCATGAGCGTACATCTCAATAGGACGTGGGACGCCGTTGGGGCCGCCTTGAGTGAGAGCGACGATGAACCGACGGACGATCAGCGAGCGACGAGACGACGTGAGACTCTCCTTACAATAGCTAGGCACGACAAGTCAGAAGTGAAGAATGATCCAACGAGAATGCCTGGGCTTACTTGTAGAACTCGTCGCGGTCTTTGAGAAGTGCGATGGCATGCTGCAGCTGCGTGCTTGGCTCTCCATCCACCTCGGCACACTTCTTCGCTGTCCACTGATACAAACGCTCAAAGCCGACTTCCTGGTACTTGCCAACTGTGTCGAGCAGCTCCAACCTGATCATCAGAAGGATAAACGTCAGAATTCCAACATGATGTTTACTACTACTATCGCAAACCCACGCGCACGAAACCTGACCGGTTGAGACAAGTACACGACAGTCAGCCTTGACTTGTTGGACGCGCTCCATCACGGGGAAGAACGCCGCCATGTCCTCATCAGCGAGAGACTTGACGTACAGCGCTTGGATCTCGTCTTCGTTGAGCTGGTATTTGTCAAGAAACGCTTTCACATCGGTCAGCTCTTCCTGTACGCGTAGCCTGTACATAGAGCCCCCATTCAGATACCGTTAAGCGCAGCGCAACAGCGAGAGATACGTACTTCTTGCTTGCAAGCGCCGCGGCTTCGGCTTGCACTTGCTGTGTCTCCCGTTTGGTTGACTCAAGGAAGCTCTGGATGGAACTACACTTGGTGTCGAGCGTCTCCACAGTCGTCCTTAACGACGAGATACGCTCAAGTGTCTGCGAGAG
>KE464186.1:4490-17407 GCA_000387445.2 Pythium aphanidermatum DAOM BR444 | reverse complement strand
AACGAAGCGCACATCGAGGATCACGACGTTATTGAGAGGCCCGGCGTTCTCGTGTTCGAACCATACAATCTCCCCGAGGTGATGTAGTGCCCGCAGCGCTTCCGATCCGTCGTCATGGTCGATACCGTCAATCTCGCGCACGAGATGACTCAACAGTGATCGTTGCGGCACTACACAGCTCTCGACACGCTGTTTCGCATCCTCCAGGTTCCGACCCACTTCACGACGCGCACGGATGACTTCCAGGACCTTTGCGTATCGCCCCGACATGTCGACGTTGCTGTCACTCGCCGCAATTTTGGTTTCAATGGCCTGGCGAACTTCTTCAATCGATCTCTGATCTTTACAGCTCACGACAAGCCAGTCATCGAACGTGATGGCACTAATCTTCTCTCGCAGCTCGTCAAACGACTCGATGTGGTGCGCGTTGCCACTGTAGCGGGACAGGTACGATGCACGCAGCTTGACGACTCGTGGGCGTGGAGCAACAGACGCGAGTGCATGCTCCTCTGCAGCTCGTAATTCGGCGTCGATCTCCTGCAAGTAACGGCGCTTCCACTCGCCGAGCTGTAGACGGAGATCACGCCCAATGGTCTGTAACGCGCGGTCGGTCTCCACCAGATCGCTCTTGGTGGCTACCACCATCACATCCACACTCGGATCCCGTGAGTAGATGAGCCAAAGCCAACTGAAGATGTGCTTGGTCATGAAGCGCGTGCGGTGCGCTTCGCCCTGGAGCGGTGCCATTGCGTCTGCTTCGTCGAGCATCTTTTCGTACGCGCTTGTGTCCACGCATAGCAGGTATAGGGATTGCTTCGAGAAGAAGAGCGAATGCGCCGACTGGTACACATCCTGGCCGCCAAAGTCCCAGAGCGTCAGCTCAAAGTGCGTCGTACTCGTCTCGGTTTCTTCCTGTTCGAACGTGAGCGTGTGCAGGTCGACGCCGAGTTTACGCGGCGACTCGTCGGCGAGCGATGGCGCGCG
This sequence comes from Pythium aphanidermatum DAOM BR444, assembly GCA_000387445.2. NCBI lineage: Eukaryota > Oomycota > Peronosporomycetes > Pythiales > Pythiaceae > Pythium > Pythium aphanidermatum. Next base: position 16,423 of record KE464186.1, on the reverse strand, counting down.
CTCCACAAGCGACCGCACGAGGGACGTCTTGCCCCAGCCATTGGGGCCAACGACGCACACCTTCCGCCGGTACGCGAGCGTCTCGGTCGTACTGTAGTCCTGGTTCGAGTTCTCGGCCACTGCCATGATGCGAGGAGCGAAGATCGAGAGTGGAAGCCAACGGGACAAGCGCCGCACCAGCTGATCGCACGGGTAAAGTGGGTGCAGCGCACGGGCCCAATGGATGCGCGCCGTCCATGAGGCTCATCTCCACCCAGTGGTGGTGTGTCAATCCATGAGAGAGAGATTTTCGAAGAGTCGTATCTGAGGCACATTGATTTATCCGGATACGCAGGAGTATCCGGATAGTATAGTATACGTGCGGGTACGTTACGAGAGGATACGGTGTAACCCTGTCGGCGAGTGTTGACTTGGGTTGGTGGCTGCGTGTGGAAACAGGCGATCAAAGCATCAGCAGGGACAAGGGAAACGAAGCGGCTTCTTCTCCGCGTAGGTCCATCAATATTCGCGCACGGAAGCAGCCTCTGTCTCTATTGCGTTCTGAACCTCAAGCTCTATCCAGTGGTGGTTCATTTGGCGCGTTTTCATCTCTCCAGGCTAAGCAATCGTTAGTTATTTGTCTGACATGACGACCGAATCGATCGAATCCACAGTGCTAGCCGCCTTGGAGGTACTATACCGTCAGCACCTGCAGCCTGACCAAGTCCAGGCTGCAGATGCGTACTTGCGCGGGTTCCAGGTCACGCCAGAGGCCTTCAATGTGGCCGTGGCACTCATTGACAGATTCCTCCTCCAAGCACAGCAGCAGCCAGCACAGCTCCAGACCACTATTCCCGTGCTCTTCTTCGCCTCCCAGACGCTAGCAAACAAACTACGACGCCACCATGCACTTCCCCATGATGCGCAGTGGTCATTCGATGCATGGTGTCAGAAGATCATCATGTGGCTCGCTGGGATGCCCGCGCAGATGCCCAAGATGGTACCCACGCAGCTCATTCTGGCGCTTGTGGCGTGTGTACCTCGGATCACAACTGCACAAGTTGCTGCAGCAAATGTGCAGCATGTGATCGCGAATCCGGAGGCGGGAAGAGAGAGTTCGTTTGGCTATCTGCTCAATTTGCTGTCAGCAGCTCGAGTTTCGTCCACGATGCTAGCAGAAGTGCTGTTGCTTATGGCCGAAGAGCTCAGTGACGTCCAAGAGCGTGGTGTGCGCGAGCGCATGCAACAAGAGTTGGATCATTGGGCGCCAGTAGTCCTTGACCGATTGCTCCCGCAACTGATGCAGGATGCGAATGTGGCCACGCAGCAGCTTGTAGTACAGGCGACACGCGCATGGATCCGTTACGCGCGTGTCACTGCAGCTGTTGTTGCCAACAACGCACTGCTACAGTCGCTCGTACCCTTTCTCCGCCACGAAGAGCTTTTCGATGTGTCCGTTGACCTCACGGTTGAACTTGTGCGGTGCTTTACGGATCTTCAGCGCGACATGCCGTTTATCCAGTGGATTGTTCCACAAGTTATGCAACTGAAAAGTGATTTTGCTCAAGCAACTACCGAAGAAGATACGGAAAAATGCATGGGACTGTGTCGCATCTTCACGGAGCTCGGAGAATCGTATCTGGAGGTACTTGTTGGTGAGCAGCAAGTTGGCCAAGCTACGATTGTTGACTTACTCCTCGATTGCATGGAATACCCGGAGCCAGAAATTGCGGAGGTGACGACTTCGTTCTGGTTTAGCTTCCTATCAAAACTAGATCGCGCTGATTCCCGACGTGCTCTTCATCCTTTGACAGTTCGATTTCAGACCCAGATCATGCGACTTGCCACCATTTGTATGCACACCCTGCAGTTTCAGGAGGACTTCCCCAAACTTCCTTCAGATAAGAAGCAGGACTTCAAGGCATTTCGCCAAGTCCTCGGAGACATTCTACGGGATTGCTGTGATACCCTCGGAGTAGAGTCAATTCTATCGCATTGCGTCCAGGGCCTTCAAGCAATTTTTCAACTACCTGAAGGGCAGCGATCCTGGCAAGCTATTGAAGCTCACCTATATTGCATACGTTCCATCGGCCGAAACGTTGATCGGGCTGATGACCGAACCGTCTCACCATCCCTCCAGGTTATCTTTCAGCACCTGCCCCAGCTTGCTACTCATCCATCGATCAAGTACACTGCTTCCCTCATCGTGTCTCGTTATGGACTTTGGCTCCGGGATAACTCCAGCTTCCTGGCGCCATTAGTTGAGTTTCTCCATCGATGCATTGTTGAAAGTTCCCAAGACACGCTCGCAGCAGATTGGCAAGTGCCGAGTGCTGCTGCTATGGCTCTTCGCTCACTTGCAATTGACTGTTGGTCGACACTCGGATCAGAGATCTTACGTTTTTACATCCATGTTGAGAAGCATGAAGTAATGTCAATCGAAGACCAAGTGTTGATTCTCGAAGGCATTGGATCTGGTGTAGTGAAATCAGGTGATCTCTCGTCGGTTCTATCCGTATTGGAGCAAGTGGTTGAGCCGATTGTCCGACGCCTATCTGCTGTTTTCGCTACCTCAGCGACCGGTCAACACGTGAACTCAACGATCGCCATGCAACAGCTACTTCGTCTGATATGTCTATATGACTACTTCCAAGTGGACGAGCGTCGATCCGGACCAATCGACAAAAAGCCTCTTCTTATTTTGACTGAGCGGGTTTGGGCAGCGTTCGATCAAATCCTGGTTCTATTTCGTAGCAATGACGAGCTCGTTGAGAGAGTGTGCCGATGCTACAAACGAATGCTCCGCACATGTGGGTCTGATTTCAAGCCATTCTTGCCGAGTATGATTGAGAATCTCCTCTCTTTTTATCAAGGCGAACCGAAATCGTCGTACCTATACGCGGGGAGCATGGTGCTCAAGCATTTTTACCAAGACAATAGCCTTGAGATTCGAGCTTTACTCGGCAAGATGATCCACGATTTTGTCGAAGCAACACTCCCGCTTTTCAGCACAGTAGAAACGATGAGGTCTCACCCAGATATTGTTGAGGAATATTTTTTCCTGATGGAACGAGCTGTGCGCTCAATGCCTCAAATACTCGTGGATCCTTCTGTGGGAGAAATGCTTACGTCCCTACTATCATGTGCCATATCTGCACTTCGAATCTCTCACAACGACGCCAATAAAGGCACGTTGAGCTTCTTGGAGGTAGCGGTTGAGCGCGCTACGCAATCAGGAGCTCCAGATCTTGTTGGTGATCGCTTGCAACATATCATTTGTGATGGATTCATCAACGGTAGCGGAGGCCGTGAGATGATCAGTGGTCTCATGCGTGGGATTGTGATGGGATCTGTCCCACGCTATCGAGTTGAAGATGACTATGGATCGATCGCTGGTGTGATGGTACAATTGGCGAAGCGAAATGGCCCCACTCTGCGACAGACAATGAGCGAGTGGTTTGAGCAGGCTCAAAGTGCACAGGCATTATCGTTTTTGTCTCCACAAGAAGTTTTCGACTTTCAGGATGACTTGTTCTCATCTGCTGACGAGCGAGAGTTCCGTCGCACCATTCGCCATTTTGCTCGAACGTGCTCGTCACGAACCGAGGCTAGCCTCCTGGACGGTTCGCGGTGAAGTCAGCCATTCACTACAGTAGAGTTCCGAAGCTTGGATCGAGTATAAGAAAGCAGTCAGGTATGTGGCTTCATAGCATATCTCAAAACCAATAGTAGAAACTGGGAGTCATTGTTACAACCTTGGGTTTGTGCATTTCGAATTATTCAGAGGCTCGTCACATCAGATGAAGAGAAAGAGGATACTGCGCTAGTGTCGTAGTCTGATGTAAGACGTGAACTGCCTGTCTATGTCATTCACCAGCTCGGGTGAAGAACTGAAGTCACCAAAACCAGTCACGTCGATGGCGTAAGTCGAATCAGTTGAGATAAGTGGTTGCGGCTCCAAATCACGTTTCGATTGAGCTCCACTCATAGGCCTCATCGCTACTCCGCTGTTCGGTCGACTCACATCATTTATCGGTGTTTTTGCTCGCTCCTCCTGCAGTACACTCTGCAGCAGCTTCTGCTCAAGACGTCCATTTGCCTCTGAATATCGCGCCATGGACTCGGCCTCTGCCTCAGCTGCTTCCTGCTCACGTAGATACTCTTTTTCCAGAGCATCCAGACGATCAACAAGGTACGCAAGTTGAGCATCACGGATTTCGACGGGACATGTCTCAAATGCTTGCAGCGAGAGTGCATGGTGAAGCAGGCTTGCGAACTGGCGACTAAACAGTTCAGTGAGCTCAAGAGTTAGAGCGTCTTCAACGTTTTGTGCATTCTGCTTTTCCTTGAGAGTTGCTTTTGCAACTGCATTAGCATCACTATGGCTCAAAGTGGACAAGGGACCGAGAGCCATACCACACCGAGCTATCTGAATCATTCCCAGTGGGGTATCCCTCCATGGCGAGCGAATAGATACAATGTACAAGCCGTGTGCCCCGCCTTTTAAATCCGCTGTGTCATTGAACGTTGGTTCTGACGTGGGATCCAGCAAAATTCGGCTGGCACTGGATCCTGAACTTGACCCAATGAGTAGACTACATAGTGAAGAGTGGACATTTGCGTATTTGCGGACGAGCTGCACTTCAGTTGTGGCACCGGCAGCATCCGAGTCAAGTTGTGCACCGACGTGCCAGACACGTGCAAGATCTGCGTCAAAAATGAAGATGCGAAGCTTGGTGACCCCGATAATCTCAGCCAGTTTACGTTGAGCTGCTCTTACCAAGTGGACAACTGAGACTTCAGTTGGGATTGTTTTTCGTGGAGATTCTCCGTCGTCGGTGAGTGCTGCTGCGGAGGCCTTGGACGCGAGTTCTTCGTCCATCCGAACGATCTGCAGTACACGGTTGTGCACACGTTGCATATTTTCCACCAGTTTCGTTTGTGTCAACACTATGCCTGCTTGAATCGCGAGCAACCCTCCCAAGATCTGGTCGTTTTGTGAGAATGGCTTTTGAGTCGTTGTATTCCAGCATTGTATGACGGCAAAGACGGCGGTACTAGTAATGCCTGCCCCTGGTGTTAGTATTTGATCTCGTTCTAGCTCTCGAGTCAGAGGGATGCAGAGCACTTCGTGTGACTTGGTTCCCATGATCGAATCACTCGTGCTATAAAACCGCGGATCATCGTATGCTTTTCGCACGTTACAGAGAACATTATTCCGCGCACAATGACCAAGAATTCCCTTATCAAGTGGCATTTCCCAGTGCACGAGCCCGCGTTCTGACGCAACCCCGACCAAGTGTTTCGCAGCGTGATCAACGTAAAAGATTGCTGCATGCTGGCAGTGCAGTAACTCGCATGCTCGTTTAAGTAGAACGTGGAGCACACCATGCAGGTCCGTAGAGGCCACGACATTCAGACTGCTGTGCAGCCATTTCTTCAATACAGCGGCAAGCGCAATTGCATTCGTAATGCTAAACTGGGAGTCAACCTTCTCTAAGACTTTGAGGATGTTGGGGTCAACGTACGCGTACTCATCGGCCGTCGACGGGTTTGACACGGTGGTCGTGACTGTGGCACTTCCGCTAGCAAGTGGAAGTGGCTGAAGTCGATTAAGTTCGCTTTGCTGCGTAGTCAATTTCATCGCACTCGGGGAGTTGTTTGAAGACATCAAGTCATTGGAGCCCGCCATGTGCTGCAACGCTTCCATTTCAGCACGTAAGCGCCTAATTTGTTTCTCCTGGTTAGCAATAATTGTCTTGTCGTCAGTATGGCGTGCTTCGAACACACGAACTTTGCGCTGCAACTCCTGATTTTCCCGTGCGAGGGTCTGCAACACCTGCTGTGTTGAGGCAGTTGCGTACCCAGGGTTATTTTGTTTACCACCGTCGACACCATTGGTGATGTCTGTGAGCTTAGTGAGGTTTTCGTACACAAGCGCATATCGTTCTGTTAGCTTGTCAAATGCGTGACGTTGCTGCATCGTTGATTTTTCAAGATCGTCAATCTTCTTCAGATATTGCTTCTTCTCGCTGATTAGCGCATGGTTCTCTGAGGTAACACAATCGATCTGCTTATCGAGGGATTGGCAACGCTTCAATGCCTTATTGAGCTCTTTCTCCATGTGCGATATACGCTGCTTCAACGTGGCAATCGAAATCTCGTAGTTCATCTTCTTCATCTTCTGCTCTTCGAAATCGTTGGTACTTGTAGTGGTCGCTGGGCTGACTCGCAATGAACCCAGGCTCTGGGTGTTCATAGACGTATCATCGTCATCTTGGCCAGGTTTCTTGAGCGTTCCAGTCCGTATATTGATGGGCAACGGTATCAGTCGGCTGCGTTGTATAGCTGTGAATTGAGGACTTCCTCCTGTGCCTCCAGTTGGCTTCAGTAACTGTCTCTTTTTGGATGAGCTGAAAACTGCATTGCTCCAAGTGTTATGAAGTGGAAGTTCTGGTGAAGAGCCACAGCGGTTAAGGATTGACAGAACGCGAGGTTGACTTGATTTCTCAGCACGTGGCACTGCGTCTTCATCGCTGTCAACCATTAGATCCTCTTCGATTTCTTCCCGCAACACTGCTGCTGCATCACCGCCGGAAGATCGAGTTTGCCAACGTCTGCGAGGGCCAGGTGACCCCGAGTTGAGCGAGTGTCCAACATCATGTGATTGTCGCGATGCCAATTTCGTACGTTGTGTATCGAGGCTTTGTCGCACCGACGTTTCTGGGGGCTTCTTCTCCTTAGGTGATTGATCTCGAGGTGCAACGTGAACTGCGGGCTCCTGTATGATGAAGAAAGAAGGTGTGGTGGGCGAAGAATCAGCACGTCCATGAGTGGGCGAGTCGCCTCGGCTGGAAGGGCTCGTGGGAGCAGTGCGCATGCCAGCCGATGGACTTGAGGAGCTCATCATGAGAAATTGACTAATGGCAAGGCTTGATTCCACTAGCATTTATAGATGCGAGTGACGCTTACGGTTCTTTACACGAGGCTAACAATACTTCCGATTAGGAGGCCAAGGGGATGGCAGCTAAGCCACGACTAGTTGCCAATGATTATTGCGAAAACTGTTCGGCGAGAGACAACATTTGAAGGTTTTGTTGCCCTGATTGTGTCCGCGAGTTAGCAATGAGCCTTCAGCTCGCAGGTGACATAACGACTTGGCGGGCTCTCTTCATCAAGAGGAACTAAAACAGAGTATGTCACTGTGCCACGCACGTGTTCGTACGGTAGCACGTCATCCAGTTTCACTGATCCGTGACCGACTTGTCTGCATTGCAACATCGTTCATCAGTTTTTTTCACTCCACCACAAGCTTCCTTACAAGCCACTACTCACTTAACGATGCCGAGGCACCGGCTCGGACGCTTGATTCGCACGCGAAGAACACAGTGGCTCAGTGCATCTATTGAAGTGAAGCCAGGCACTGTGAACTCGAGTGCATTCCACGTCGGATCAACTGCATAGTTCGTGTGCGGTGGCGTGGACGCCGATACAGATGCAGTCGTCGCGTGTGGCGAATCTACTGCGATCTCCCACGAGCAGTAAATTTTGCGCCAGTCCCACGGAGTGAGGCCAACAACACCCATTATACGAAGATACACATGTGGTTCTTCTTTATGGACAGATGTACCTGTGAACCCCGACGATGCATTTGCCTGAGTCGTGGAACTCGCACGCGTGACCGCCGGAGTAGTCGACGTTGTGGGGACTGTTGATGCATGCGAACTTGAATATGAGCATGTTGAGAGATCATCCACATCACACGGTGTCAGCTTGTCACCCAGACTCATGATCTCCAACCGATGCGCCCAGATGTAGTGACCGTCACCGGTGACGGCACACTGCAACTTTGATAGATCAGAGATCATGAGGTCGTCAAAAGAAGGGTCGTGGAGTCGCAATAAATCGCGCAAGAGAGCCACTGCGCCTTGAGGAGCCAGAGAACGAGTCGTTTCAGATACGAATGGGTTCCCATCCGACACGTTGAGGCTGTCAACGAGTCTGTGGACTGCTGTCGACCGATTCACGTCCTCACAGACGGCTGCAGGTAGCATCGACAAAAGTGAGCAAGTATCACTTCGAACTCCATCTCGAAACAAACCTGCTCCGGCGGCTTTGATAACCTTCTGAAGAACCCCGAGCGATATGAGCTCCGGCCCAATATTGGACAAGATTGATAATCCGGTCTACACACAGACAGCACATACCAGGAATGTTAGATGGAGTCACCCAAGCACGAGTGCGATATATGTCGAAAAAGTATCGCAATCGTTTAGTGCAAAACTTCAAAGCGCACCTTGATCGTGTGACCATGTTTTGCCAAGAACGACGACGGCACAGCAATCGGGATTGGATCATGGAAGCAGTCGCCTGACAAGTCACTCAGCATGCGAAGCTTCATGACATCGCTCACGGATTCGTACTCCAAGGTCCACAGAGCTGGATAGCGTCGACGTGTGTCGTGCGTCGTGACCAATTTTTTCAACACGTCCACTTTGTTCACTGTATCTTGCAACAGTTCATGCGTGCGAAGCTGTTGCAGAGCCCCAGGCTCTCGCCACCCACGTTGGACGTACCAGCCTAGATCTTGTCGTAGCCACGGCATCGCTGCATACACCGAAGATTCATCCTTGCCCATCCACAGTGCATCTTCGAGAGCCGCGATGGTCGTGCTAAGACGGTGTCGCACAATTCTTGTCTTTTTCATAGCCATACTGTCGTCGTTGGTGCTCCGATTTTGGAGTTCCAGGTCGTCTAAAATCTCAACAATGTATCGAGACACAACGAGTCCCGGGTAGCCGTCCAGCACCGTCTCAAGCGCCATCACATAGTAGCGCAAGTATTGCCAACCAGCGGTCTCGTCGGCTGTATCAACATCGATACGGATGACATCGCGAAGCGCGTTCGATTCACCGCTCAGTGTCGCGAGCACAACACGCTGACCATGTGCACATGTTTCAATTCGACTCGACCGCACTGAACGCTTGAACAAGGAGCTATAGCTCTGGACAGCAAACTGCTCAAAGATTGTTTCCGACACTTCTGGCGACAGCTCAAATTCCCAGCGCTGATGATGTGTATCATTGATTTTGGCTGTGGCTGCAACCCCAGAGGCTTTCACAGGTGGAATGTGATGTTGCTCCTTGTGGTCGCTCGTGTTTTCCATATCCCGTCTGCCCACACTGATCTTCCAGTACGTTGGAACGATGAGGTCCGAGTCCCAGTCCATATCAACACCATCCGCCGGGTACGCTAGTTGGAAGTACTGAAGGAGCTGCTTGAACGCGAAGACCAACTCTTCGTCCGCATCTCGCCATAGGGGTAGTTCACGCAGGAACGCGTGCGTCAGTCGACCTTCTTCCACGACATGTGCCGGCACATTGGCCATCGTGGTCTTGGACACGTACTCGTGGGTGATAACTTCGCGTACAAAGTCAAGAACCAAAGTCGGATCGATGATTACAATGTCTTTAAGAACGCCGGAGGCTTCGTGTTGATACCATAGCAAGTCACCAACATCGTGGAGCGTCTGCAAAATATCGCGGCATTCTTCTGGTTCAAGACCATCAATTGCCTGCATGAGTGATCTGCACAATGCTTGAAAGGGCACAACAGAGTGAGAAATGCGTTGAGCATGACTGAGACGAGCAGCGTGAGTCTGTCGGCCTCGAATGGCGTCCAACACACGCGTGTACATCGACGGCATGACAAAACTGTTGTCGCTACTGGTGATGATCTCCTCGACCTGGCCCCGCACGCGTTCGATTGTTACGACGTCGGCACTGGTCATGACGATCATATCCTTGCGAATCAACTGGTTCAAGCGAAGATGAAGCTGTTGCAGGTGTGACAAATCGTCACAAAGGGCGTCTGATGTCGCTGTAAGTTGGCTCAGTTCGACTTGGATCTCATCAGCAAGTAGCCGCAACCACGCATCCAACCGGCTACGCAAATCACTCCATATGAACTGAATACGTTTTGCATCTTGAATAGTGTCAGCTTTCGTGCCAACAATCGTGAACTCAGCGTCTGCCTGCCTCGAAGTGATAGCACGAACCCAACGAAACACATTCGCACGAAGGAACCGCTCCATTTCGTGCTCGGCGTCGCGGAGTGACACACACGCGTCGAGCTGCTGCAGCTTCTGGTCGTATTGCTCGAGATCAATGCACACCAGATAGAGTGTGCGCTTGGAGAAGAACAGCGCGTGGGCGACTTGGTACTCGTCCTGCCCCGCAAAGTCCCAGAACGTGATCTCATGGCGCCGGACGCCTTTCTTCTCCGTGATCTGAGTGAATGAATACGCGAACAGATCAATTCCGATCGTGCGATGGTCAGGATGCACAAGCGACGGTAGCAACGACGTCAACGACTTGACCAGACTTGTTTTGCCCCATTGACTCGGCCCCACGACGCACACTTTTCGACGTAAGATCAGCTGCCCGTCCACTGTCTTGCGTAGATTGGCCAAGTACGTAGTGACTGATTCTGCCCCACGTTGTACCACTTCGTACGGGACGTCAACGAGTTCATGACTGTCGTCTGCTGCCTGTTGTTCCCAGTGCAGTACGCAGACTCGCATCCCTGAGACCCACGCGTTTGCAGCAGGCTCATTCACTTCCTCGTCGTTCTCTAGGTTTGACCTCTTTGGTGGGACCAACTTGTCAATGTCGGCATCCCATCGGGCGCCATGAGCACACAATAGTTTGGCCGCAGGGTACACTCGAGCCAGCCGCTTACGTGAGCCCCCCAAGGTACGATGCAGTGCCGACCGCTTTTCCTATCGGCCAAAGCATTCAGGCGAGAGAACAACAGTCATGAATGGTCACAGCCATGTATACCTTGTCAAGCGCGTGGACATCGGCGCCGTGCCGCAGTAGCACCTCCATGATCTCGACGTTGCCTCGAGATGCTGCTTCATGAAGAAGCGTGACTCCAGCCTAAGACAACACAACCCACAATGTGAAGTTCTCCAAATGATGAGCAACGTAGAAAGCGCTCGTCCTCACGGTCGTTTGCAAGTTGACGTCAGCTCCGTTTTGAATGTAGTACACGACGGTGTCGATGGAGCCTTCTCGTACGGCGAGGTGCAGGGCCGTCAGCCCTTTCTAGGAAGTGCCAGACTGTTAGAGACCTCGATCTCTTTATAACTGGGTCGTTCTCCTCACTTACTGGCATTGCCGCTTTGCTGTCGGCCCCCCTGCGGATGAGGAAGTCGACAATGGCTACGCGGTTCTTCTCGGCTGCGACGTGGAGTGCGCTCATCCCATGCTGCATCTCATCAGCTACAGGCAGACGACGAGCCAGCTCCTGTACTCACCGTCATTGTGGCGTTCGGATCTGCGCCACGTTCCACCAGCAAGGCTACAAGCTCGAGAGCCGCGTGGCGAGCGGCGTAATGCAGCGGTGTCCATCCGCGCTACTCACCATCGTGAGTCCATGTCGCATCATCCCGTGAGCTCTTCATACGCACCCCCATGGTCGCGTTCACTTCCGCTCCGTTGTCTAACAGCCAGCGAGCCACCGCAAACTGGTCGAGTCGCACTGCGAGATGCAGCAGCGTTCTCCCCATCTACGCGCATGCATCGACGTGACTCCTCTTCCTCATGATACACGTCACATCTTCATGAAGGAGCGTGCACCTCATCGACCGCGTGCACGCTGCTGCCCTGCGCGACGCACACGCGCATCGCCTCGACATCGCCGCGTGCGCATGCATCCTGCATCGCCTTCTCCATCGCGCGTTTCCTTCTGCAGGCAGGCAGGCAGCACGACGAGAGTTGGCCTCGAAATGGCCAATCACTCACTCACACACTCGGCGCATAGCCCAGACAGCACTGGCGCCACCACGCAGACATCACCCACGACGCGCTGCGTCTGCCCTGCCCATCGATCGGCTTGGGTTCACTCGAAACGGCCGCACATAGCGACTTTAATGGCCATGCCAGCATCTG
>KE464184.1:4336-20120 GCA_000387445.2 Pythium aphanidermatum DAOM BR444 | reverse complement strand
AAGCAATCACAGCAAAGGGACCCAGGTATGGCGAAAAGGAGGCGCACGCGGTGACGAAGAAGTGCTGTTGCATAGTTGAGAACCAAACTGGTTGCAAGAGATATTCCGAGTGCGACATCGATACAGACGTCGTCAAGCAACGCGTCTTCGTCTTCGCTATTCTGATACCGACTCGCGAGGAACCCGATGCAAAGTAGCCGAACAACATGAATGAACAACCAAACGAGCAGTGCCCGTCCATACGACCACAATCCAATGCGTGCTGCGACTTGAGTGATGGTTACACAAGGGAAGAGCCACGGTAGACAACACATCGCAACACAACTGGATCCACTACACGGACACCCACACAGCGATGAACGCCACGCGCCACGACGAATCGCATTCCTCTCCTCGGCCGCGGACCGCACGATGATCCGCACACTGTGCTCTTCGTCGATATGCTTGACGTAGCCTTCTTCACGCGGCGCTCGCGTAATACTGATACTCATTCTTGCGAGGACAAGAGGTCAATTTGGTGAATGGCGCCGCGCGGATGCCTGTTCCTAGGGGCCAGAACGTTCCTCGGTCGAACGTTCCTCGGTCGATCTTGTCGTCGTCGAGATCACTCATTCCGCCGGGTGACGTGTCCCCACAGCCGAGCACCACGAATGAAATGCCACTGACTGACTCTATCTCTCCATGAGGTCAGCGGGTGCTGTCTGATGAACTGAAGAGCTACGGAATCAGGTGAGTGATGGTCAGGAGTCAGAACAGCTGGTTGGAAAGGTGGGTACATCAACTAAAACGTGATTGGGTTAGCTTAGTATGGGATGCAGTGGACGTGTGGTTAGAGTACGGAGGGACGTGCTGTTAGAGACCGAGATCTTGAAAGGGCGCGAGATGCATTGGTGAGAAAGCACAATGGCGGACGCGAAAGATGGCGGGTTCTTCATGAGTAAGCGGGACACGAGCGAGCTCAAGGGCCGCACTGGCAGCAAGAGCGGCGCGGAAGACTTGGATGAGGCTAAGTCGGCGCGGCAACAAGAGCATGACATGGAAGAGGAAGACGTATTAGCAGACGAAGCCAAGCCACCACGACGCGCGAGTGTTGGATGGGGAACAGAGTCGACGCCTAATGCAGATGAAAAAGTTCAAAGCGGGAGTAGCGCGTCGGCGAGTACTGCGACAACAGAGGCAAAGAGAGGCAGCCGACGTCGAAAAGGAGGTGACGGCAGTGGCTCTACAAATGATGGCAAAACGAAGAACCGCCATTTTGATGATGATAGAGATTCCACGGGTAAGCAAATGTTGTTGAAGTCGGGGCAAGGATACGCATTTGGCTAAATATTGGAATCATGCGCAGAGATTGTTGAGATTCCAGATCTTGAAGAAGAAGAACGAGAACCGGATATCACAATGCAAGGTGCGTCGACAAACTTGAAATGGACATCTCGTTGCTCAATACTTCTACGTGAGTAGTTGCTGAGGCACCGAAGAACACGACTCGAGCTGTTCAGAGCCTCAAGGAGCTTGACAAAGACATTAAGTTTGCACTTCCGAACGCTGCGGTATGTGGTATCCCCTCGGGCATTGATAGCCGACGATGAGTAACGAAGGCATATTGCAGGCACATGGCCTTGATCTGTCATTGCTTACAAGTGTGTTGTGTCCAGAAAAGGCTGTGCGTTATGGATCTGAACTTCGATGGTGACGCTACTAACAAGTTGCTGTCCCGTAGGTACTCGAGTCCGATGACACTTGGAACTTTGACAGTCTGCTGAACGAAGTCTCACAGGAAATGCAGAAGGATCTAGACGAGAAAGAGGACATGATGAAAGCAGATGGCGCTTAGCTAGGGCAACAGCGTAAACCTGAGTGTATGCAAGACGCAACAAACACTTCGGAATTCTCTGTCTACTTGTGCACTTCGAACTTGTACTCGACACCGTAGATTCCAACCGACTGCTCGCCTTCTTCGTCGTAGTCAGCCCAGTCTTCCACGAGGTCGACATCTTCGAACACGGCTGAACCACCAGCCGAGGTCACTCGGTATCCGCTGCCTGGGTGCCAGGCGTATGGCTCAAGGCCACGGCACTCAAAGCCAACGAATGGCACATACTCGCCCGAGTCCGCACCGGTCACAACGCGCGTGAGCTTCTTGACGTCGCGCACAACAGTGAGCTGCGACTGCTTCTTGGCGCCAGGCCACTTCATCACAAAGTGGACCTCGCCACGCGAGCCATCAACCTCAAGGAGCTCCTCATCCGAGACGATGACGCCCTCGCGCGTCTCTTCACCGTTCGCCTCCTTTACGTCGATGCACCATTGGTGGTGCTGCGGAGCCTCGAGCTTGTCGATGTTCTCGAGATCGGCCTTGACGTACAGCACGAAGAGCACCATGTTCCTTCCTTTCGTTCTTGGTGTTCACTGATGCCGGCTGTCAGTAAGCTGGTCACTGAAATGAAGTTTCCCTGATATAAAACCTTGTTTGTGAGGTGGAAACGGTATCTCCGATGACCTGGAACCGGGATTGGTTGGTGGTTGGCTGGATGATCGAAGAGGCACAAGCTCAGTAAGCGGCATGGCGAAGATGGCGGCGAAGCAGAGCAAGGCGGCGCAGCGCGCCAAGCAGCAGAAGCAGGAGGCGGAGCAGCAGAAGCAACGAAAGGAAGAAGAGCTGCAGGCCAGCAAGCAGGAGCAAGAAGTAGAAAGCGAGGCCGAGGAGCAGGAAGAGGAAGAGGAAGAGGAAGAGGAAGCCAGCGATGATGATGCACAGATCGAGAGTGGCGACGAGGAATATCAGGGCGCAAACAGCGACGGCAGTGAAGATGTTGGTGATGCGGATGAATTCCCCGTCGATGCTGAGGAGGAGGACGAGGAGCTCGAGGCTGTCGGCTTTGGTGATGCCATGAGCAAGATTTTGCAGCAGAATGTGGGCGATGACGCGCAGCCGATTCTCGCCAAGCGTACAACTGCCCGTATGCGTGAGATTATGAACGAGAAGAAGGAAATCAAGAAGGAACGCATGAGTGCGGCGGAGAAGCGTGCGAAGGAGCGCAAGGACAACGTTGTGCCGTCCGTCGCTACAGCGGCCAAGGACAGATCACTGCGTAAGATCGCCACCAAGGGTGTGGTGGCGCTATTCAACGCGATTGCCAAGCACCAGCACCAGACAGGCAAGGTCACGGAGAAGGACGACAAAAAGGGTGAGTTTTTTATGCGTCATGCAGTCGGCTGTGGGAGCGCATGACTTACGTGACGCTGTATGTGTTATCTCCAGTCAAGGAACTGTCGAAGGAGAACTTCCTAGGTCTGCTCAAGGGCTCGGCGTCGAAGGACAAGGCTGCCGCTGCCACTCCTGCCAAGAACGACGCGGCCAAGAGCTCGTGGTCCGTTCTTCAAGACGATTACATGATGGGCGCCAAGCTCAAGGACTGGGACGCCTCGCACAACGAGAACACTGGTCGCACACGCCGACGAGGCGGTGACAAAGATGAAGATGAGAGTGATCCAGAGGCAGCAGAAGACAAGGCGTGGAAGCAGGTCGGTGCAATGGACAGCGACGACGAAGGCGCCGCCACGGCCACGAAGCGCAAGTCGAGCGACTCCACACAAAAGGGCGACAAGAAGAAGAAAGTCAAGCGCTCCTAATTTGCCTAATCATAGAGAACCCGAGTTGTATCCATGACCATGATGTCACGAGTTGTGCGTTATTAAATGATAGAGGTTCGGACACTGCAGGAACCGTCTCTGGTAGCGACGCTTCATGATAAGAGTGAGAATATAAGTTATGGGAGGATATGACAAGGAAGTTGCGCGCGGAAACCTTTCTCCTCAGCAGCAACGCCGCCGTGGGAAAGAGTCGTGCCTCATCCAAGTGGGTTGAAGCGACTTCCGACGTATATTCTGCTGCTGTTACGAGTCTCTGCGAGTCAGGAGTTGGTGTATTAAGTTCTCTAGGTCAAGGCGCATCGATTGAGGTGCGGGGCGTTCGAAACACACATCACGAGGTGCGTCAAACGGTTGGTCGAAAGGTGCGGACGGAACGGAAACCAACTTGTGATGGGCAGGTAATGCGTAGATCACAGCGAGAGATGCAGGCACCGCGTTTGGTGGAATACTCCGATAGCGAGGAAGATGAAGAGTCGCAGTGGCGAGAGTTCCACAAGCAGCGTAGCACGCTACGGGTGCCAAGGGCGGCGTCATGGACTCGACCGCCAGAGAAAAACACAAGCGAGGACGAGGAAATGCAGGGGCAAAGCCAATCCAGCGGAGGTGCTGGAGATAGTCGCGACTTTGTGTTCGCGCATCGCAAGCGCGCAGGCGTCGTTCCGGCGTTTGGTCGTCGAGCTTCGTCCCCGTCGATGTCACCCCACGTCGATTTTTCATTCTCGTTTTCGCCTATGGGTGGCACATCACCGATGACAGATGAAGACCCGCCGCGCTCCACGTTTTCGCATAATGGAACGAGCACTGGTGGAGCGAAAGCAGCCAGTCAAGAGAACGGCGGCTCAACGCCGACACGGCACTCAGTGTTTACATTCGGATCGTTCGGTGTTGCAGCAGATCAACAAAAGAAAACCGCACCGACAGTCCCATCCACGTCTCCACTCAAGAGCTTCAGCTTCTCTGGAGGAGTTAACTTTGATCACAAGACCCCACGACGTCAAAAGGATCTCCATCGAGCAGCCAAACGGAGAGTGAGCGGTGGTTCAGCTACGGGAGCGTTTGGAGACGTTGGCTTTTCACCTCCGAATTCTGTTTCAACTCCACAATCAACGAAGTCGTCTATTTTCTCGTTCGGCACGCCAATCGACACACCCAACAAGCATACACATACGGGTGTTAAACCCGAGGACACCCCAACACGATCAAACATCAGTCCAATGGACATTGAGATGGACGAAAATGTCACCCAGAGTGGTCCATCAACAGTGCCTGAGTATGTGTTTGGGTTTCAGACCCCGTCGAAAGAAGCAAAACCAGTTGGAAGTGCTCAAAGCCGTCCGTATTCAAGAATTGGTCCTTCGTCCAGTCGTGTTACAGCTAGCAACTCGAAGGAATTCTTTGTTTTCGGATCAGTTAACGCGAAGAGCACCAGCACTGCGCAACATGAGAGTCGTGCTGAGGGCACATTCACATTTGGCTCGAACCTTAAGCTGTCCGATCCCATCTCCACAGATCAGCAATGTTCAAGGTCCGCTTCCACAAGTTTTTCGTACTCAGAAGCGTCGACCTCGCAAACGGATAAGTTTGTAAGCAATCCTCTTGCTCGCCCTTCCGCTTCGTCATCGCGGTTTGTCCCAAGTAGCGATCGTCATTCAGGATCAAACGGATTTTCTTTTGATTCGGCTAGCCAACAAGACCCCACGTGTTCGACCTCCGCCTTTCCTTTCCGTGGGTCACGACCCACCAATGGCGAAGAAAATCCTCCTCTAAGTGACTCATCAATCGGTCGTAGTCTTGCTGAAAGACTGGAGCGTCGTCGTCGCCTTCGAGAGAGAAAGATTGCACCCAGAACGCATCAGCTCCCTCCAGCTCCTCGATGGAGGCTCCGAAAAATCTGTTCGCGTCTTCAAAGATATCCACTGATGAGAGGCAGGACCAAGGTCTACGACAGTCTACCATGCCAAAATTCATTCTTGGCCAAACCAATGAAACCACAAACACCACGAAGTTCACGACGAATGCATTTCAAAAGGCCTCTACACAGTCTACTCCGGATACGACGAATTCCGGATGGACGTTTCGCCCGTTTACAGAATTCAACCAACACAAGGAACCTGTCTCAGAGTCACAATCGACAGCCGGAAATCCATTTAGACCTTCCAGTGAACCTGAACCAAGCCCCGGATTTCCTCCTGTTGACAACCTGAAAAGTAATTTTGACGGATTCAACATCGGGGTATCTCAGAAACCAGCACGAGCAAAGAGTATGAAGCGACATGCTAACACTAGCATGCGATCGACAAATAATACGGCGAAGCGCGGTGAGCAAAAGCCTGCGTCTGTCAATACGGCGCCTGCTGATCCGTTTGTGATGCCCCTTTTTGGGCAGAAGCGCTCCAATGGTGATCGTGAACCAAAGGCAAAGCAGGGCCTCGGTTCACGGTTCTCAGCTGCAGCAGATGGTCAGGTTTCTTCGTCGTCCGAAGGCGGTGGGACGAAATTCACTCACAGTGAGCCTTTGCCCAAAGCTTCATCTGCAGCTCCGTTTGAAGTACCATCGCTGTCGTCCGCTAAGTTTTCAGCAAGTGGTCAAACATTTTCATTTGGAGTACTGCCTGAAGCCTCTGGATTTGGTACTCGTCCGACGGACCAGCAACCATCAGCATTCGGGGAGTCGAATCCATCACCTTTCGCAGCAACATCGTTCGAAGCATTTTCAGCATCACCGTTCGCCACAGCACCAAATTCTACACCGCACACAGAGACCCCTCCGCTTCAGAAAACAACGTTTTTTCCGAATAGACGCGTACTGAAGGCTGTTCGTCCCACACAGCATACCCAACCGAAACCAAGCAGTGATGAGTCTCACCATGGCTGGGTGGAATGGAAAACGTTAGGAGGAAGTGCGTACACAAAGCGGGACTATCAAGAAGCCGCTGATTGCTACTTGAACAGCATTGTATCCCTGGAAGCGTTGCTATCGAGACACCCCGAAGAAAAGACCGATCAAGTCATGAAAGACAAGGCTAAACTCCACTCAAATCGCGCCGCAGCGCTCATGATGCTGATGCAGATGGCAGACGCTCAGAGAGAATGCAATATGTCGATTGATTGTGATCCTGCTTACACTAGAGCATATCTCCGGCTGGGACGAATCCAAGTAATGTTAGGCGATACAGATGGCGCCACACAAAGTGTCACCACCGCGAAACAACTACTTGCAATGGACGAACGTGGTAAAAGTCGAGACAAGAATGATGAAAACAGCGTCATCAAGATTGAAGCGGCTGTTCGAACTCTTGAGAGACTTCAAGGGGAAATCAAGTGGAGTCTAGACGTGCGTGATTACTCAAACGCACTAACCCATCTTTTGGAAGCTCTGGCTGTTGCTCCAAACTGCCGCAGCTTCCAAACCCAGAAAGCACAAGTGCTATTTGACCAAAAGTAAGTGGTATTGAGCGGACGGCACTGGCAAAATGGTTCTGACTGCTGTGCCTCTTCAGGAACTACGCCCAAGTTGTTGAATATTGTACAGCTATCGTTCGTAAACAGAAGGTGGTGCATAGAAGTTCTCGATCCAGCAATTCAGCACCAAAACATGAGTCTAGAGAAGAGAACGAGGTAGCGATTCTCGGGCTTGAACTGTCTTTGCTTCGCATTCGGGCTCTGCATCGTTTGAACAAAGTTGAAGACGCGATGCAGCACATGCAGATTCTCGAAGTGGCAGCACCCTCAAGCGAGAAGGTAATCCAGATAAAGCGTCAACTAAACGATATGAAGGAGCTGAAGCATCAAGCAAACGACTTGTTCAAGAAACATGAGTTCAAGAAGGCTCACAAAATTTACAGCCAAGCGCTATTGGTTGATCCCAATGATGACGAATTTTGCGCAGTTATTTTCTGCAACCGAGCCGCTGCATTGATGGGTATGCAGCAATTCGAAAGTGCACTACACGACTGTAATGCTGCTTTAAGGCGTAAGGCACGGTACCCACGATGTCTGCTCCGTCGTGCACGTTGCAACGTTGCATTAAAGCGCTACACGGCTGCTATAACTGACTTTGATCGATACCTGAAAGATCATCCCAATGACTCTTCGTCTGGGGATATTGGACAAGAGAAGATTCATGCGCAACAAGCTCTGGACACTGAAACGCAGCAGCGAAAGCAGAAAGAGGAAGAACAGCGAAAAAATCGACAGCAGAATTCTGGGCGAGGAAAGTACCAGCAACAAAATCGGCGAAACAACCAACACAATGAGTATGCATGGGATGACACCAAATTCTACGAGGAGTTCTGGAGAAGCTCTTCAAATGGGGCAGGGCGACAGGGACAGAAATCTTCAGATAACCGCGGCGCGAATGCCCCCAGAGCAAAGAACAACAAGCACGGTCGAACTCACTATGAGGTGCTGGGAATCCAAAAATCCGCATCTCAAGATGAGATCAAGAAGGCATACAGAAAGCTTGCCCTGCGGCATCATCCTGGTGCGTTTCTCATGTGGCGAGTGCTCTAAATTATTTTGATTTCTAATCAATGCTTCTGCTGCAGACAAGGCAAAAGATACTGTTCATGAAGACTTGTTCAAGGACATGACAGCCGCTTACAATGTGCTTTCCGACCCCGCGGCTCGAACAAAATACGACCGCGAGATCCAGTACAGCGGCTATGGAAGGTATTATGAATTCTAATGAAGGTTCGATCTACCAGATGCGAGACGTGCTCGTTCGTCTTGTAGCTGCTTGTTGTACTCTTGAAGGTGAGGTTGCTTGTATAAATTCTTCCTCACCTTGCGCTTTTCGTTCATATACTCCTGAGCCTCTTCCATCGTGAAGTTGCGAGCATGGAGTAGCCACGCAAAAACTACTGCAGCGCTACGTCCGTTGCCCCCCTTGCAATGCACATACACGCGTACGCCGCTCTGCACCTTCTCCTCGATGAACGCAACGGCAGTCTTGAGGTCCTCCACTGTAGGTTCCAAATGATCCACTGTCGGGAGACGCAGCTGTGTCATGTGTAGCTTGCGATATTGAGCCGTCGGTCCTGGATACTCGTCGCACATGTTGATAACTGCGCGGACGCCTCGTGCATGGAGCGCATCAACATGGCCCATGAAACTCATGGGCGCTGCACCGAGGAACACGTGCGAGTCCATCAGCGTGTAGTAGTCGTGAAGACGTGAGATGTACGTGAACGGCCACGTGGGGTAGAAGTAGACACGAGAGACGACGCGTGCCACGGGCTTCGGTAGCAAATGCTTCTGGAAGGCGGCGTAGACGAGCCCAAGCGACAGCGCCCAGAAGCGCCAGCTGGTCAGCACACTCCACCAGGGCTTCATGGCGTCCAGAGGCGCGTAACCGAGCGCCACGGCGTGCTGCGTCGGCGACCACATGAGAGGACGAGGAAGAGCTCTTGATGATGAGCCGTTACTGAGGAAGCGGTGCCAAGAATGACACGGAGATTACGGTTACGGGTACGCAGATGGGTTACGGAATTCATTTTTGTGACATTCGGGCAGTGACATCCAGGCAGCGTCAGTTGCTGGCGGTGTGCTCTACATGCTGCTCCTCCGCGAGCTGGTACTCAGTGAGGAAGAGCGACGCCGCGTGCTTCTGCATGTACTTAAGGAAGTCGTTGAGGCGAGGCTGGATCTGCGAGAGCTCACGCTCTGGGATCGTGGCGCTACCCAGCAGCACGGGCAAGCGAACTATAGACGAACGACTTCCGAGTTAGAATGCATCACAGACCAATGCAGCTGATGATACGACGCACCGAATAATCGGATAAGGTGCTCAGCACCGTAGATCTGAGAGAGCGGCGTGTCTTCGTGTGTCTTCTTGATGTGTTGGTATTGCTTGCGTTCGAACCGGTACAGCAGGATCGATCCAAGTGCACGATCAAAGTAGGCCTGAATACCTTCCATGATGCTTTCAATATTCTGAGTAAAACACACCAGCTGAGTCGTACAAAGGTGATGCCACATGTAATGCACGACAGGGCACTAACCTTGTATTCCTTCTCGTCCGCGGCATCGTCTGGCTTTAACTTGGACTTTTTGAACTCGAGATAGTTGGCGATAATCTATCCATAATGCGCTTTTCAGCAGCATATTCGCGACAGAGAAACGTCCCAATGGCACGAAGACTCACCTGGGCAACGCATGGTTTTCTTGGGAGAGGAACAAGCTTGTATGGTTCGTGGGTGATGTGTTTCCAGTCTTCGACGAGTTGCTTCTTGAGTGAAAACGGCATCTGTAGGGCGATCTGACGCGCATTCTCGAAATCGTCCTTGTCCATCGGCATTTCTTCCGTGTCGTTGTCCGGGTTGAGCTTAATCTTCTTGAACGGCGACTTGCGGGACGTGCCTGGGTCAATGCCACCAGTGTTGATCTTCTTCTGCTTGGACGCCGCCTTCTTATTCGTGGCTTCCTTGGCCGCATTCTCCTTGGCTTGAGTCTGCACTTGTCGGTTCGCGGGCGTGTCCTCTAGAACGCGCGCAAACGCGACCCATTCGTCCCATTTCTTGTGCCACCCCTGGTAGTGCACGAAGTACATGGTGTTGCTCGTCGGCTTGATCTTGTCGTTGTCTTCGTGCACGCCATTGCCGTGGTCAATCTTGAGCACCTTGGCATCGTAGATCATCACGCCATGGTGCGCCAGCACCGTGTCGCCCACTTTGATGCCCATCGCCGTCGTCTCGCCCCGTGCGCGTTGTTGCTCTTTTCCAATGGAGCTCTTGGTTTTTTGCGCGGGGAATCGGTAAGCTTACCGCAATAGGTAATCTATCGGTAAATTACGATTCTTCCCGCCAAAGTGCTCGGACAACAACCAACTGGTGGGCACTTGATGCAACATTCAAGCAACATACGTATTGATCGCTTTGTAACAAAACACGGTGTAACAGACGAGTGGCGTGACGACTGACGTTTGGTCGCTCGCATCCCATCCCACCCAGCATTAGAGGAACGGAAGGAACCACCTTCGCACTGGACGCGAAGGACAGACGCACGGAGCGGCACATCCAGCGAGCCAGAGCACGCGCACGGCACATCAGCAGAGAGCCATGGCCACGAACGTCGATCACGAGAAGCCCGAGGCCGAGGAGCAGCCTGTGAGTCGAGATATAGGCCCACGAACGATGAGATCCGAGCGACTGACTGGAGCGGGCGTTGTGATGAGCAGACGGTGAAGAAGTTGCGCATTGACGAAGACGCAGCTAGCGTCGAGTCGGCATCGACGACGGAGGTATGTGCTCTGACGTTTTGTAGGAGAGAAGCCATGCGCTCATGGCCTGATTGTCGTGCAGGACAAGGCCGAATCGGTCGACGGGAGCAACGATGAGAAGGAGCTAGAAAAGACCGAGATCGGCGTGGCGAATGACGAGACGCCCAAGGCAGCGACGACTAGCAGCAGCGGGTTTGGTGGTTTTAGTGGATTCAGCGGCTTTAGCTCTTTTTCAAGCGGTGGCTTCTCGGGGTTTGCCAAGGCTTCCGAGTCTTCATCGTCGGGCTTTGCATCGTTTGCATCGACTGCCGGTGATTCGTCCGCGTCGTCGGGCTTTGGGTCGTTTGCCAAGACCGCCGACTCATCTGCAGGATTCGGCTCTTTCGCACAGGCAGCAGACTCGGCAGATGGATTCGCCGAGTCGGCGTCCGGAGATGTGGACTCCAACTCGGAAGAGGCAACCGGCGACTTCACTCCTGTCGTGACTCTTACCGAGGCTGAGGTGCGTTACGCCTCGATAGAGACACGTGGAACAAGGTTAACAGTTGATGCTCTTGGTTCGAGTAGATCGCAAACGGTGAAGAGGAAGAGCGAATCATTGTCGAGGTGAGCAGGTTCTGCCACACTTGCAACCATAGTACCCATGACTGAGAGCTATCCATTGGTGCCCTGCAGAAACGTGCCAAGCTCTTCAAACTCGTGGCAAATGACTACGTCGAAGTGGGACTTGGTCCGTTCCGCCTCCTGCAGCCGAAAGATGCCGATGGCATTGAGCAGGCGCGAGCGACCGCTCGTATTGTCATGCGTCGAGAGTCGTACCCACGTGGCCCAGGCACGAAGCTCATCTTGAACGCGCGGTTGACGGCCTGTGTGTCGTGCGTCAAGAAGTCGGAGAAGTCGCTCATGCTAGTGGTCGTCGAGGCCACTGAGGATGGCACCGAGAAGACCGAGGACAAGCTCAAGCCTGTGACGTATCTGCTCCGCTTTGGCGCACAGGACGACCTGCTGCTCGTGCAGGACCGCGTGGTCGAGCTCATGCCACCACGGGCGTCAACCTAAATATCTCACTTTTCTCCCAAATTCAGTATTCCCGGTATTCGTTTGACCAGCATTCGTTTTCACAGCCTTTTTGCTTTTTTCGTAAAATCCCCGTATCACAGGTTCCAGGAATTTTACCCTTTCCTTCAAAACAGCATAAAGTTTCGCAGTGGCTAGCGTAATTACGCCATTTCGGAAGGTATTTACGGAATGGTTGGCCGCCCCCTCTAACGTCCCCACCCTGAGCCAACCTCCACCGGCTCACGCCAGCTCATCCTGCAGCTCACTTCTCCTCTTGGACTCGCCGACAAACAGACAACCACCACACAGCAGCAGGAGCCGACGGACGACTGGGCAGTGAAGAAGAACAAGCTCCCTCTTCCAGAGCAAACTCCTTTGCGCTGAGGAAGAACGCTGCATCCGGAATCACTATATGCAACCTCCGAGCCCAGTCCGAGAGTTCCATGGCGGTCCGTGCTGTATATTTGTGTGTGTGTATGGAGTGGATGCATTTTGGCGGCGGTGCAATGATGAAACTCGTATCTGATCTGGCTTGAACCAACTAGCCATGCGGAGTCGAATATATCACTATCACCCATAAAATGAGCACTCGCCATTTTCTTCATGCACTGTGTGGAGAGTGTGAGGATTGATGACCACATACTTTGGTCCGTGTTCTTGATTCGCGTTATCGCGATGAAATCAACCAAAGTACTGACCTCACACGCTGTATACGGATGTGAATGCTTGTGTATTGCTTCGTCGTACTCCACGCCGGCAATGTCATGCGACGTGGTCTTCGAGCCTCGTTAAGGTTGGTGGTTTTCTCCGAGTCGTCTTCGTGGGCTGTGAACCTGCTTGCGCTGAAAAGTTCGAGCAGGGGAAGGCTCACAATGGAGAAAGCTCGGCGATGACCATCGACTGAGGAACCACTCGGGGGCCATGCGGTCGCATCTTGTAATTGGGTACCGGTACTTTTTTCAGAAGCAAGAGTGATGGGCGAAATGCTCAGAGCGATCTTACTACGGATTCCGCTGCGTTTTTCTACGTGTGGCGGAGTCAACATAGATGCTCCCATCTTCCTATTGGTTTGCACATGTGTGACGGCGTTGATGATATGAATTTTCATGCACCACTCCGAGGCTCTCTTCTCCGGTTGAGGGCGGTGTGGATAACATTTCACCAAATTTTTATATGAAGCGCCAATGTATGCAATGTTGATCGAGTTGCTGGTGATTATTTGTCAAGGAAACTGAAAACTCCTCTAATCATTCTTTCAACCATGTGGAGGACTATCAATACCTCATCTCACATGAAGCAACTCTGCATTTTAAATTTTGCATGTTTGCTGTTGCGCATGATTACACAACAAGGACCAGAAACACCCTTTTGGTCACTACGGTGGACACCATGTGGAAACCATACACCTGTGTTTATGAAGCAACGGCATTTGTTTTGATTGTCTGACCGAAGTGACGAGAAACTTGTTTTTGGATTCCCCTTCTTGAAACTCATGATGAGCATCCACCTTACTGATCGGTCTTGCATATTCACAATTCAATATCTGCGGCGATGAGCGATGATTAAAAACTTTAACCACAGACCTGTTCTGAATGAACCGTGTGGAAACAGTTAACATGCATCACCATATGAGCTATCGCAACTCCTCTGCATGCTAGAAAGTCGCACCCCTCGGGCTATGATTAAAAACTTTAACCACAGACCTGTTCTGAACGAACCGTGTGGAAACAGTTAACATGCATCACCATATGAGCCTCTGAATGGAACCTCAAGTTCATATCGAACACGATAAGAGCAGTAATTCACCTTTCCCAAAATTCTCCGTTCTTGAACGCTTTATCGTTGTGGCTTAGGGAACGTGGCGCGGTGTCTCCGCCGGTGGAGGACTGAGCGTCGAAGTCGCCGTGCCCTGTTGGTTTTGTGGATCTAGCGTCGCAGCCAGCGCTAATGCGTCGAGGATGAGTCGCCTTGCCCGCTCGTAGTCCTCAGGCTCGAGAGAGTAGAGATCTTCCGCAGGTTTTCTTGATGACGAGTCGAGAAATTGACCAAACTGCGTGCCACCCGCCGTGCGCCAAACGAGAGACGCAATGTCTCCTTCCAGTCGTGCAAACTCGGCCTCGCTGAGCTTCCGCTTGGCCAGTTGAAGCAACTCGTAGCTTTGCACAGCAAAGCGCATGGCTTCGAATCGAATGGTCTCGACCGGATGGCCATCGTGACCAGGTAAAACAAAGTACATGTCACCCACTTTCCACATTGGGCTGCGCCACTTGAGATTTTGCCATGGGTTTGCTGGCCAAAGACAAAAATTCCAACGGAGGAAACCATCCAACCCAAGAAAATGTGTCATGAAACCAACGAGTTCGCTTTCTGCGAGCGGAGATGACACAAACTGATTGGGATAACTCGGTCCGCAGCACACGTACCAGCAGAACTTGCCTTTCTTGAGTTCGTGGATCTGAGATTTCCACCGATTTGTGACTTCCAAGTCAGCACACACCAGAGGGAGCAACGGAACAAAGTCGACGACCTGTTGGGGAGCGTACGTGAGGAAGTCTAGATGATTCAGTGCAACTTTGAGCTGGAGCCGTGGCGCCAGACGCTCCAAAAATGCCATCTGAGCGTAAAACACACTCACATCGCTCGGCTCATCAGCACAGATCCGCACATGGTCAACAAGCCCACGAGAGACACAGTGCTCATAGAAAAGTGTGATGAACGCTTCGATCTCGGCCATCGTTTTAAGATAGCGAACGCGCTGGGTCGTGCGGTGCACGCAGCGGACCCGCCAGTTGTCGAGAGGCTTGCTTAGGTGGCTTCCGCTTGACGCCTTTCGATCGTTATTTGATCCTGTCTGCGACGAGTCTGATCGCGCTACCACCTCAGTGGGCTCAACTGGACTGTCGAATCCGTACGCGGGGTCGGCCCAGATAGAAAACAGCCCAAAGACTTCAATCTCACTGTTCATGTGGTGCTTCTCAGCCAGTGCGAGAAGCTTATCGAAGTATTGAAAGTCAATAGACAACGTGCCGTCCGATGTCTTGCCGTCTTCGTAAACTTCTAAAACGGCATGCTCAAAGAGTGCTGACGGGTACGTTGACTCGGCATAGCACTGCTGCCCCGCCCACGGCATCTCGGTGACGACAACAGTTACGCATTTCTGACCCAGTTCACTAAGTAATCCGAAGTATCGATCGATCAGTTCAAAGTGGGCCTCGCTCCAGAGCGCCACGCCGTGCGCCCGTGCGATACTTGTTGGGTGTTGCCACAGATCGAGGTGGAATGCCCATTGTGAAGGAGGTGAGAGCGTCACGTTGGCCACACGGAGATTAATTTGAGTCGTCCAGCTCAGTTCCTCGTCGGTGAAACCTGCGTTTTGCGTGAATAGTCGCACGGGAATCTCATAGTTGCCATCGGGGATCGTAGCCCCCACGCGCACGCGGGTGTACACTACGTGCTCATAAGCGACGGTCGTCGAGCACGTGCGTTTGTCCAGTGTCTCCATGACACGCTCGTTACGTTCGTCTTCAACGTATCCAATGAGAAACACTTGCACTTGGATAGCTTGTGGGAGATACGACGTCTCCACGAGCACGCGGCACCTCCGGGTGTGGCCCTGCGGAAGGAACCAATTGCTTCGGTCTGTCGTGAGCTGAAACTTCTGGTTGGAATGCACGCGAAGCTGCGTCCCAACGACTTGATTCCTCGCTGCCACGAGGCCGACGCCCTCTCGGTCGACGTGCCGCGCTTCTTCATGAGCCCATTCGACCTTGTGGAACCGATGGCGCCTCGTCTGGCGCTCTGCTGCTTCATGTGGCTCGGAGGCTCGTGCTCCGTTCATGAGATCGTCATCTT
>KE464183.1:11355-31696 GCA_000387445.2 Pythium aphanidermatum DAOM BR444 | reverse complement strand
CCCACCGTTGTTGCGAGAGTGATTGTCTGTCTGTGCGTCCCATCCGTGGTTTTGAGAGGAGCCCGTGGCAGTTTTTAACACAGCCGTCGACTATGCCGCATACAAATCCCAAGTGTCGGGTGTGTCCTTGTTGCTGCTGTTTTTGCAGACGGCGCACGTGGTGCCCGCTTGCCGCCGGCTTCCAACTGGTGGAAGTTTGGCCGGCACATGGCGCCTTCTGCCTCTGGACACGGCGCGGGGCACGGCACTGAGCCGTTCAGTCGAGAACTTGCGCACGCCCACCCACCCACGCCACTGCGCGAGAGTGAAGGAGAGCGATCGACAACCAGAGCAGCGTACGCCAGGCAGCAAGTGGCTACATCTGCATTTTGACCCAGCCAACGGCACCGTGTCTCACCATCCCCACGCCAGAGACACGTCGGACCCAGACTCGATAACGCCCAAACACCACACTTCATTTGGCCATTCCGCACACAACCATGGAGACCTTGGCGCTCAGTATCACCCCCGCCGCACAGGAGGCGCCGAGTACGTTCAGGGCCCGGGGAATGCGCAAGTCTCCTACTGCATGGAAGCTCTCCGATCTGGCCACGCCCGACGATGATGATATGGAGACGCTATCAGCGACCGACAGCGAGGAAGAAGAGGACGCGACAGTCAAGCGCAAACACACTCGATCGGTCTGGACGATGAAGCCACCTCGCCACAAAGCCATGCCAACATGCGTGCAGTCAGTGCTGCGGGTGTGGAAGCGTGTGCTGGGGAGAGACGACGTTTCTGTCATGAGTGACTTCTTTCATGAACTGGGAGGCACGGAAGAGCAGGCATGGGAGCTCATTGAGCAACTTCAGTACTTGGGTCTCCATGTCTCTATCCAGCAGCTCTACGCTCTACGTCGGTGCTGTATCTACAGCGTGCTCATGACATCGCTCTGAGCACTCGCGTTTTCTCGGTCCTTCGGTGTCATTGCGTCGGCGTCGTGAGTAGTCATCTAACTGGTTCATAGGGCATCATAGCCCTCTCAAGATGTGACAATAGCGTATAGTAATGAAAACCATCGCTTGTTCCTGCAACTTTTACCATCGTTGAGCATTGGTCATGGCATATTCACCGATGCGGCTTGAACTGTCGCGAGATTTTACTTCGGTTTGTGCGGTCGAGCTTCGTGTTCTTCCGAGATGACTGGCGTCGTAAGTCGTTGTCCCCGCCTACAGTTCCCGGATCAACATACTCTGGTCGTGGGTACGGGATCTTGTAATGGATGGCGACGTCAACTTGGTTGTGTGTCTTGTGGATAAGCTCCTGGATTTGCGCCGCATCCTTGAGGCTGCGATTCTCTTCAAATCTTTGTCTGCTCCCACGATCAGTAGGCACGTCAGCGAGCACATGAAGACCATCGTGTTTGTGGTTGCCATCGTACCGAGCCTCCTCACGAATCCATCGGCGCTCCACGTCCCCTCCTTCCCCTGACCACCAGAACGACTCAGCAATAATGACCTCAACTACTCATACTTTTCAGCGCAAATGGCACTGAGAAGCACGCCACCGATGTGCACGAAGGCTCTATCGTCTAATGCACTCACATGTTCGCGCGACGCGGAGAATGCGCCGATAAAGCGACAGCGCTGCGCTCCGGTTACTCGCCATGTTCAACTGTGTGGTCCGTCCTAGACGGAGTGCTTCGACGACGTTCGTATCTTCCTATCGGTTTCTATCCGCTAGGACAATCACTCTGTGAGCAGTACTTCACGATCGGATCTGTGAAGAGTTGCGAGGAAGCGACATGGTGCGAGTGCTCGTGTGCAAGAACGACGGCGTCTTCGAGTTCGAAGCGACGGAGCTCACGCGGCTGGAGACATGGACAGACGTGAAGCAGGATCTGGCGCGTGCGCTGTACTCGGAGGAAGAACTCTTCGCCGTAGCGTCACCAAGTGACATCTCGCTTTACAAACTCCCGGAGGGTGAAGACATTGAGATCGTCGCGGAGGGAGAGCCACTAGAGACGTTCGTCGTGTCAGATTCCAAATGGGTTCTTGATATCTTCAGCAGCCCTTTCCGCCACGCAACAGATTTGTCCATCCAAACGGACTATGCGATTCGGGGAATGCGCAAGAGCAGCATCGACAGCATTCTCAGCAGGTAAGGAACTCCCCATACCGTGGACTTGCATAGACATGAGGCTCACATTGCCACAGACGGCTTAGTTCGGTTTCAAACCCGCTATCACCGTTAGGGAACGCCTCTCGTGAACCAGCTCCATCCCCGTCAGCGGCCCTCGTGGCCCCAGCCGTGCTCCATGAACCATACATTCACATCGGAACCTGGGTTCCCATCCTCATCACGGACAGGAGTAGAGGGTCTTCGCCTGGTTATATGGGTGTATTGAAGCCAGCCAACGCTGGAGACTACGAGGATGTGTTGATGACGACGAACCGTGCGCGGGAGTATATCAATCGATTCCGTCGTATAGGGCGACCGGTAACAATCATCAGCATCCAGAGCGTCACTTTGCCACTCGCAGTTGCTTGTCCAAGTGCCATCTCACAGCACGGAGCTCGAAGTCTGTACGATGGTGTCTATCACTTGAATGACATGGATTTCCAACGCGGCTTTGTCCAAGCTGTGCGATTTTGGTTCAGCTTCGATTGTGAGCAAACGATCAGCGTGACTAAAGTCAATGGAACTCTCGGCCTGAAACCCTTGCGACAGCAAGACGGCTGGATAGTTGTGCAGGCGCTTCCAGGATCGCCAGCGTTTGAAGCTGGTATGAGAGCAGACGAAGTTTTTCTCACTCACGTGAACGGAGTCGATGTGTCGCCTCATGCCTTTCCATCCGTGTGCGAGAACTATGCATCTCAGATCAGTTGGAAGGAGAGCGTCATTCCGTTGGTAGAGAAGATGGAGACGTGTATCTTCACATTCTTCTGAAGTGAGCGCATTAACTTAATTCGAAGAGTGAGCAGAGCGCAAATCTGGAGATTGAGGTGCTAGATTGGTCTGATCTCTATTTTTGAGAGAAGAGGAGCATGATTGCTGTACTCTATGCTCTCGAGGGTCCTGCGCCAACGTGAAGTGTCACAATCTAGGCAAATGCCGGCGACAGCACCAGGAAGTACGATGGGCCCAAGCTCGACGCCGCCGTCTTTCAACAACATTCCCGCACGTTCGCGTGAACAACGCATCGCAGTCAAGGACAAGGAGCAATGGGAGAAAGATCGCTTACGTCAGCGCAAGGAAAACTTCATGCGGATCGATACATCTGCGACAGGCAGCGCGATGTTGGTATACACACCAGGTAGCCAAGGCTATATGAGTGATGCAGATCGTTTCCACTCGGACACAGCTGGGGAGGAGCGCGTGGCGCGAGAAGAACGCCATGTTCGGATCAAAATCAACCAGGAAAGGAAGCGGTACGAAAGCGTCCAGCGCGAGATAGGCCGCTGGAGAAACATGGACGCTGCTGCTGCAGAAGAGGAGATGAAATGGCAGTCGTATCGAGCTGCTGGAACGAAGGCGCTGCGGAACAAGAGCGGAGAGGCGTACAACCCAGTGACGCTGCAATACAACGACGGCAAAGATGGCGAGCGGCTCAAGGCAGCTGACGACGCCATCAAGCGTCGGGCTGTGATGAGAGCCCAGAACTTGCAGCATCAGAGCTCTCGCGGTGGCATCAACCCGATCACAGGAGAGCCGCTGGCACGTGTGCGCTGGAGCATCTCCTGCCGCCGCCGAGATGAGCTCCAATAATGGGTCGT
This sequence comes from Pythium aphanidermatum DAOM BR444, assembly GCA_000387445.2. Taxonomy (NCBI): domain Eukaryota; phylum Oomycota; class Peronosporomycetes; order Pythiales; family Pythiaceae; genus Pythium; species Pythium aphanidermatum. Next base: position 27,941 of record KE464183.1, on the reverse strand, counting down.
TACAATAATATTGGACTTCCTCCCACCTGGTCGTTTTTTCTTCGGTTTTATTTTTCCGACCGGTCGTTTTGAATTGACCGTTCCGCCGTAATATTTCCATGCCGCGAAAGTTGCTTTTTTAGGCGCGTCGCCGTGGGGATTTGGGCGCCACTTCGTGATCCTTCCGCACCATGGCCGACGACGCTCCACAGGGTAGGACGATGGCGATGGCGGCGCGTGCATGGAGCTCAACGACTGACGATGCGTCCACGATCCTCTGCAGATATTGAGCCAGAAGTGGCCGCGCCAGCTGAGCCGGAGCCAGCAGAGACAACTGAGACTCCGGCTGAGAGCAAGGAGGAGGAGAGCAAGGAAGAAGCCGCTCCACCAGCGGAGCCAGCCGCCGCTAAGGCCGACGATGAGGTGAGCATCTGTTATTGCATGACCGCAGTTGAAGATCCCCAGTGCTGACGGATTGATGGTGCTCACAGGAGAAGAGTGCTGAGAAAGCAGCGGAGAACGCACAGGCCAAGGTCGAAGTCCAGGCACTGCCCATTCGCTCGTATCTCGATCAGACAGTTGTTCCGATTCTCCTGCAAGGCATGTCTGCACTCGTCAAGGAGCGACCGCCGAACCCTGTGGAGTGGCTTGCTGCGTACCTTATCAAGAACAACCCACAGGGTCCGAGCGCTAGCAGTGACGCTAAGTAGACTGACACTTCCATTAGCCCTCTTCACGCAGGGTGTGCGTCAACTCAGGAGGAACGCACAACTGTTGCATCATAAACTAAATGATATGCCGATCTTCACAACAAGCGCTCCATGCGGACTGTTTATGGCGTTTTGTATTGAAATTGAGCGCACTTGGCGCGCGTGTGTCCTGACTATTGCAGCAGTGTGGTTCACTGTGCTCTATCGGCAATTGGAACTTCCTAGCCGCGACCTGGAGCTGGTGGGCCGCGTCCTGGCGTGAATCGGCCGCCACCGCGACCGCCACCACGACCACCACGGTAGCTGCCTTCTCCACCGCGACCGCCACGACCCGAGAAGCCTCCCCGACCACCACCTTCTCCACCTCGACCGCCGTATCCGCCACGGCCTCCTTCGCCTCGGCCTCCGCGGCCGCCACCTCGAGAGCCAAAGCCGCCAGCTCGTCCGCCTCGGCCACGCCCTCTGTTCGCCTGGCGGTCTGTGCGAATGGCACACGTAGGTGAGCTTCCATACAGCTTCAAAGCGAGAGTCCAAGAGCCATACCTCGCTTCGAGAAGTCATCCTCTTGAACCATATCCAGAATCTGGCGTCACGAACATGGCGATCAGCACGAGCAACACATTGTCCCGATCGAAGGAGCCGCGCACCTCGTTCGGCACTCGAATGTACTTGATGGAGTTGCCGCGGATATAGCACTCGGGCATTTTCCAGAATCGGTCACCATCCTACACCGACAAGATCCAGGAGCTTATTTTCCTATCGTCCAACGCATATAACGATCCGCCCTTACCTTGGATGTACAAATCACTTCTCGCAGGTTGATGTTCATCCAGGTGTCGCAGTTCACGAGGTTTCCATTGTACGTGTCGCCGTTCTTGAGTTCGACGAGCTACGTCACCACACGCTTCAGTAAATGATCGACGCTTCGCCACTGGGTTGATTCCATGACTCACCATTGGTTGGCCCTGGGCCGTCTTGAGCAGCGAAAGCGGCAGCTACACAAGGACGACGATTTCGTCAGCTCTCTCCATCACTCCCTGCGCGTCTACGCGCCTCCGTCGTGCACCATTCGTCCCGCCGTACGCACCATGCTTGTTCGTTCGCCGCTTGGTTGCTCCCCTCGATCGGCGCTTTCCGTAATGCAGTGACCACGATCCTAGTCTAGTGTGGACCACCTTGTACTAATTTAGTGTAATCGACCATGTAGCCTTCTCGCGCGCTTTTCCTTGGCGGCCGCGCCAAGTTGCATTCCCCACCAGACCAACCGCAGCAAGAGAAGCGCGTCGTCGCCACAGCTGAGAAGAGAAAGGCCCAGTTCTGAATTGCATACGGTGTGTGGAGGCAGCTTCGTGAGCTCATGGTGGCAGCGGTGCCTAGTACTTGCTGCAACCAAGAGCGCATGTGCATGTGGGAGCAAGACAATGACTAACGCTCGTTGCCTTGTGATGGTCTAGACCATGTCTGAAGAGATCCCACACGACGCCAACAACGCCGGCGAGGACAAGAAGAAGGCAGAAGCCATCACCATCCGTGTCAAGGACCAGGTACGAGACGAGTACTAGAAGTCACGCGAAATGAGTTTTTTTGCTGACGGGCGTATTGGGGTGACAGTCTGGTGAGGAGACGTTCTTCAAGGTGAAGCCAAACACGAAGATGGAGAAGATCTTCAGTGCCTACGCGCAGCGCAAGGGTGTACCTCCAAATGCTCTGCGTTTCTTGCTTGATGGTACCCGTATCAGTGGTGACCAGACCCCAAAGATGCTGGAGCTGGAGGACCAGGACCAGATTGACTGTGCGCTCGAGCAGGTTGGTGGTGCTTTTTAAGCCAAACCAATCGGAAGAAGCGGCCCTCGGCCTCGTTTCCATCGCGTAAGAGTTGTTTCGCGAGGCTAGACGGACCCGGTTAGCGTTAGCCGTGCCTCGTTCCGTTTCCCCCCACTACATTTGACTAATATTGAGAGCGTGAGCGCGTTATCTGCATTTCGTCTGATTGTTCTTATGGATGGTGCTTCCGAAGCCATGCCGGCGGATTCGGTGGGATGGTCACGAGATCTGTGTCGAAGAGTTCGATGAACTGCTCATTCTGGAGGCGCACTTTGCTGCCTGCGAAGCGTCGGTACTCTTCGAAAATCGAGGACAAGTGCCACTGCTGGATCTTTCGCAAACAGCCCACGACGGCGCCTATTTCCTCAATCGCCCATCAGCATTCAGGGAACGAGTGCATCTATCTGCACGGCGTCGTACCTGTTCGATCGCGGCCCAAGTGGCAGGTAATGTACAAAGGGTAGTTCGATCGATCGAGAATAATATCCAGTGCCGCCAGTACGGTCTCCTCTGACAGCGGCTCCCACGCCTTGCGTCGGCTCTCCATTCGCGTATTCCCGCCGAGAAAGATGAGATCGATCTCCTGCTCTTCCACGAAGCTCTGAAACTGCGGGTTCGGCTCCTCTGGCGCTAGGAAAATGATGGTGCGCAGATTGAGGCGCTCCAAGAAGGGGAAGTTGAGCTCATTGGGCTGCCCCGAGCGATAGAGGTCCTCCTCGATCATGCCATAGTTGACTGGGGGGATGAAGTACGACATGTTGGCGATCAGGTGGTGAGGCGACTGCAGGGCAAAATCGAGAACTAGTGTTACTTCATAGCGTCACTTTCGGCAAACTTACTGTAGTAGTCCCCTGGGCTACAAATCTAGATACAGTAGAAGACGGATGCTGAAAACGAAAATGTAAGGAATCAGAATTGCGCTTCTCGGCGCGTACGTTCATTAATCTCATATCGTGACATTCAGGCGACTTCTAGTGGTGACAGCTCGGGAACATGCGATCGCTCATACGGCCATTGGCGGAGCGGTGAGAGGAGCGTCGGCAGGGATGAGACCGGACTCCTCGGGCGTGGCATCGTCCATACGCCCATCACTAGAGACGTGGTGCAACTTAGGCATCATGCCTCCAGCGACAGCGGCCTGGATGATACTGTGGACGCCACGTGCGCTCAGGAAGTTGTCTTCAAGACCGAGGAACCGCATCTGTGGGCACAGAGAGCTCGAAAGCAACTCCACGACAGGAGCGACGCTGTTGTCCGTAATGATGTTGCCACCCATGCATAAATACTTGAGGTTCTGACAGCGACCGGCAGATAGTGCAGCCATAATCCGCTTCAGACCCGACTCTCCAATGTAGTTGCGGCGAACATCTAGGCGCGCGAGCTTAGGGAGCGAGCCGACCTTGAGCAGCCATGCAATATCCACCGTGCCAACATCCGAAAAGCCGTTACCACCGAGAAGAAGATCTTCCAGATCGGGGCATGAACCTTTGACCAAGGCAGCGCAAAGCACGTGGAGAGCATTTCCACGGCACGTGTTGGTGAACACAGACACAAGGCGGAGGCTCTTCAGACGACGGCAAGCGCCAAGTTCGATAGACTCAGCGAGTTGCTTCACGACGTCTTCACCCGCGTTATCGTGGGAGATGTCAAGCTCGCTACATCCCCATGCATGGAGAGATGGGCCGGACTCTTGTTGGTCGCATGGCTTGTGCTCATTATAAATATTCAGGCGCTCGAGGTTAGAAAACCGGCGTAAGAAAGAGGGTGATGCTCGGGCGTAGGCCTTCTGCATCTGCTTGATCTCCACGTCGAGCGAGTATACACAGCGAGGCAAAACACGAGCTGCGTATTTGTTCAGCGAGAAGCATCGAATAGTCTCAACTCCTGGCAAGTATGAGAAAATGTTCAGAAGCACATCTTCGTTCGTGGCGAAAAAGCCGGAAGTGGCCTCTACTGACGAGTTGACGCTGAAAGATGAGAAGCCGTGACTCAGGCGAGGACGCTTGATAGTCAGGCGTGATACACCAAACGGTGTAACCTTCAGGTGGCGCTTTCCTAGCTTCGACGTTGACGCGGCCTCAAGAGCCGCTCTCTTGGTAACGGCAGCTTCGTGGAAACTCAGCGACACCAGAGACTGGAGACGGCGACGCAGGGTGTTCAAATCCTTGTACTCATTGAATGAAGCAGCACGCGAATACAAAGACAACTCGATTCGCTTCGCTAGCGATGGGGTCCGGTCGACTCCGTTCGCGTCAGTGTTGCCACCAGCCACAGCAGTGGCATCGAGGCGCTTGTTTCGGGTCATGGCAATGATACGTTGAACCATGAGCCGACGCTCTGGGAGATCTGCCGGAGACTGCCAGTGCACAAGGTCTGCAGTGTAGCGCTCAGGGAGAACACCTGGTTGGAGCGTCGCGTGGTTCGCAGGGCCAGTTCGCATTGCATGCGACTGCGTAGGGACGGAAGCAGGTGCCGTCGCGACACCATCCGTCGCCGTCACAAGGTTGGAGGCGTCATCTAGAGTCGTATCCACGCTAAGGTGTGCCCATGGGGAATGCGGGTTGTTGACATCGAGTGTGCGGGGCGTCGCGCCGACCACAGAGGTGAGAAGCTCGGCCTTGGCGACGACGCGGGCGGTGGTGGGCGTCAGGCCGCCCTGTCCTTCGGAAGAGATTTCTCGCGGCGACTGCATGGCGAGGTGTCTAAGGGATTGCAAAATGACTCGACGTTGGCGTGGCCTTCTCTCGGACCTTCGATCTTCGTGGCTTGTTCCCAGCTGCGCGTGGGTGTGGGGTCGAGAGGGATGCGCCTGCCGCCCAATGGAAATGCCCGTTGGAAAAACCAGGTCCCACAGACGCCGGCAAAGAGTGAATGAGCTCAAGCGGCCGGCGGGCGGACGCTCGATATGGAAGCGGCTGTTTCGCGGCGCTTCGTCTGCTGTACGCCCAGCTGGACTCTGTCAGAGAGCGAAGGAGCCCGGAAGCGGCGGCCGCAAATGGAGGAATGGCAGCGCAAGTGAGATGGCCAGGAAGGCTCCATACGGCCAACGACGCCACGATGCGGAGAGAACACGAAAACTTCTCTTTTTTTCTCTCTTCGCCAAAAAACACCAAAGCTCCAAAAAAAAGAAAGAGTAAATTACGCACTACATGGGCTGGGCTCTGTGCGAGTTGCAACGGAAAAGCAGGGCATCCAACAGTCCAGGACAGAATCAGAGGCGCGCTCAACGTGATGTCGTCGTCTCTCAGAGCTGTTTGACGCAGGTGCGCATGTGTGGAAGAACAAGATAAATTTCGAGCGAGCCAGGAAATCTTTCTCCTCCCTTGTTGGTCTGATTTGGAAGCCATCACATCACTCCACCATCACAAAAAGCTGAGACGTCGTCACGAACGGCGTAATTTACTCGCGGCGAATAGGGCACAATGTGCTCTCTTGTCTGGCGTGTCTTCAGGTCACGCTGCTGGTCACTGGCGTGGCGACTTACCCAACGGCCGTGTTCATGTGCTACGCGAGAATGCTCTGAGCAAGTGTCCTCCACTCGCTGCGTCGAGACCGCCGCATGACCAGCATGGACTCTGGCATCTCCTCATCCCAAGAGAGCTCTTGTATGACCAGATAGACTCACCCTGGGAACCTGCTTGGAACTAGAAAGCCCTCCGTCCCAGTCATTCTCCGCTGAGAGCACGGTTGCAGTGCTACCATATTTTTACAGCAGCCATGCGAAACTGCGCCTCTGCCAGCAGGTACTCCTCGCTATTCGCAGCCCAGCAGAGATTCACAAAGAGTCGACATGTGCCAAGATGAGAACACAGGAGCCCAGTGCTGGGCACGGTAGCACTATCGATGGTGGTGAAACGATCGCGGCGGCCGTTGGACCAGGAGGATCCGACCATGGTGACGCCAGCGGTGCCTCTCCAACTTGAAGTTGGTAATTTATTCACTTGGGTTATTTATTTTTCGTTGTCTCGAACTCGGTCATCCAACAGCCGCGACAGCTGGAAATTGCGGCTGCCGCGAACGCTAGCGACTCTCATCATGGGCACCACCGCCACGTGCATCCGTGGGAGCCATCTCAGTCAGTCAGTCAGCCCTGCGTCTTCACGCGCATGCCGCGGGTTGCCGTCCATACATGCGCCGCCCCATCCAGCCCTCGCTTTTTTCACACGCTCCTCTGCATCCTTCTCGTCAACTGGGATATTTCAGGAACCAGGAAGCTTGCAGTTGACTCTGGCCGTGGATACTGTACCAGCGTGAGCACCAGCAGGCATGCGTGGCGGACTGACCACCAGTGAACGAGGCTGACTGTGTCGGGACGCTTCTGACCTTATTCAGTCTCTATGCGGCACCCTTCGGTCTTGATGGCGGCACAATCCCAAGTGCAGCTACTGTAAGTGCAGGGTAGTGCGCTGGCGTGCTTGGTTCTGAGGGGCCGCATTGAAACTGCTCGGAACTAGACGCGCGCGCGCCGCGCCGTCGCATGCGACTGCTATGGGGGGTGCAGCTGCAGAGGAGGAGCCAGCGGATCGGCCAGCCTGAAAGGTGCACGGCAGCCGCGCCGGCTGAAGTGAGTCGCTCGTCTGTCCCAAGGGGCGCGCTGGACACCAGTGACACGAGCAGTGTGTGCAGACGTCAAGTTCCCGCCCGTCACGTAGCCAGTGGCGCCTCTTGGTGTGTGGTATGCGCCGCCTTCACGCTCGGCTGGCGGATCCGGCGTGGCGTTTCCTCGGTAGCTGGGGGTAGCAGTAGAAGAACCTTGTGAAAATGGAAGGCTTAACGCCTGGGAGGTGGCGAACGCAGCCGCTGTGGTGCGTTTACTCGGTGGGTGCGTCAGCTGCACGTACATCCTGAGTACTGTATGCTATGAATCGCCATGAAGACGCGAGTGGCTCTTGGCTTCCCGCGGCAGCCATGGCGTGGTATAAGGCCAAGATTCAGTTTCAGTGCCTGCGTCGTGTGTGGCGGCGATTTTGACATCCGTGCGTGTAAATCTCTCCCGTTCGCATTCGATCCATGAAGCCACGAGTCGTCCACACGAAGCCACGGTGGATGCGCACAACAGCTGGGTAGAATATCGAAATGCACGGCGGCAGATGGCGCCGCACCAGCTGCGCACGCGCGTGTGAGTTCTCGCGTCCGCTCGCGGAGGATGTCACGTGCGTGGCTGGCGCGCCGCCGACACCTTCAAGCGGGACTGCAGTCGATGACGCGGTCCACACCACGTGAAGAAGGCCCGCGACCACCATGGTGGCATGCATGATGGCTCAGTGATGGGCACCACTCACAGGTGAACTGAAACTCCGCATAAAGCAGCTCATTGGCGGACACATCTGAGAAAATCTCAGTTTTTAACTATTTTCAGCCAGTCTTGCCTCGTCTCAGATCTGATGCATTCGGAACATCGCCTGATGAACCCGCCAGCCAGCGTGTCGACGCCATTGAGTCGCCGCCGCGCTGCATCTGTCATCATGCGCCCCGTACACCTGCTGCTGGTGGGTTCCGCTGCCTCTAGTGTGTTGGCTGTGACGGCCGCTACCTGCCCGCGCGTGGTCACGGCTCTTACATCTGACTGTGAAGACTCGTGCTTTACGGGTCGTCCCTGTGTCGCCTTTGCTGCGGCGGATGCTGCTGCCGGTGCCTGTGTCAATTCCTCCCTCGCTCTCTGCAGAACCAATGCTGCTACTGATTGCACGTACGCGTGCCTCAAGTACGGTCGTGATGACTTTGTCGAGAACAACGTCCTCGACTACTCCAGCTTCACGTTCCTTATCCCCTTCGGCGCCTTCGTCAGTAAGTGGGAACAGAACTGGAATGCTACTGCTGCACAGGCGGCAAGTGCAACGCGTCTGCCCAATGACACCGAAAAGTTCCCCTCAGCGAGTGACGACTGGATTTCAGTCATCGAGCCTCTCGAGTTTCTCCCATCAACAACTTCCATGTATTCAACCTGTTCTTGGATCGTATGTCTACTCAGCGGTGACAATTCGTATCCATGCTACAGAGCCATCGCAGGCGGTTCAAGCGTCCAAGGCATCCATGGTCGCGTCTCCGATGTAGAGTTATCAAGCCAGGTCTTTCTCACGGCGACTAATGTCAAGACACTGTAGGTGGTGGTCATGTACTGTAGTCAAGGCCATTTCTAATGGTCTCATGACATTCAGGACGTTAGCAAACCTCAAGCTCGCAGAGATTCCGCCGTCCTCCCTTCCGCCCCAGGTCGTCGACTTGTCGCTGGTGAACTGTGTCTTGTCAACACTCCCGAACGATCTCTTGTCTATGCCAGACCTCAAACGACTGTACGTGTGCCTTCTAGTTGTCGCTAGTTCATGGTGTGAGCTGATAGAACGGTTCATGTATCAAGGGACTTGTCGAAGAACTATCTCAAGACATTCCCCTCCAAGTTCTCGCTGATTAGTGTGACATCTCTCAATCTCTCGACCAACAATATCGACAGCTTTGACGTCATTCTCCCCAACCTCACATCTCTGTACGTTCATCACATGTCGACGCGTTGCCCTTCACTCAAGCACACTCACATGGGCTATTTTGCAGGGATCTCTCTGACAATCTTCTCACTACTGTCCCAACCTCTGTCTTCTCTATGACTACACTCCGCCAGCTTGATCTCCGCAAGAACTCATTCACGAATGTCCAACTCACTCAAACGCAGATCGACTTCCTTTCGAACATCCCAACTCTCAGTGTGGATACATTTGGCGAGCCATCATGCAGCTCGAATTTCCAGCGAAACTTGGCCGGTGCTGTCGTGTGCCTTCTATCGACGACTGATGCCACCAGCCCAACAAACGAATCAGGAGGCGAGAAGAGCAGTAGCTCAAACACTGCCGCAGTGGTTGGTGGCGTGGTTGGTGGTATTGCTGCTGTCCTTGTGGTAGTGGCAGCAGTTGTGTATATGCGCCGACGTCGTCAAAACAAAAACGAATGAAGTACACTCAGAAACGATCACTCCGGGCTTCTTTGGCGGTTCTACACACAGTGGTGCGAGCTCTGACCTCGCCAACTCATTATGGAATGACCCAGAACTCATGGCTCTCAAGCTCAACGCTGACGATATCGAAGACGTTCGGAAGATTGGTTCAGGGGCCTTTAGCGTTGTCTTCCTTGTCCACTATCGGAAGCACCGCCAAGCTGCTGCCAAAAGACTCAAGAAAGATGAGCTTACGTGGCACAACACGCATCGGTTTGCAAGCGAGATCAAGCTGGTCAAGCAACTGCAGCATCCGCGAGTGGTGACACTGATTGGTGTCTCGTGGACGACCGAAGCGGACCTTCAGGCACTTTTCGAGTACATGGAGAATGGTGATCTCCGAACGTACGTTGAAAGACCGTCGACGCCGCGTCAGTGGACAATGCAAAAGCTGCAAATTGCGTTGGATGTTGTTGAAGCGCTTGTGTACGTGCACTCATTCACGCCAGCACTTGTCCATCGTGACTTGAAGTCTCGGAACATCCTTCTCGATAAGGAACTTCGAGCGAAGCTGAGTGACTTTGGGATCGCTCGATTCCGCTCTGATCATGCTACGATGACGGTTGGCGTGGGTACAGGCAGGTGGCTTGCCCCAGAGGTCATTGCTGGTAGCAGCGATTACGACCAATCGAGCGACATGTTTGCGTTTGGTGTTGTTATGTCCGAGCTCGACACCCACGAACTTCCGTATGAAGACATCCGTGGCGCAAGTGGCAACCGCCTTGCTGATGTGGCCTTGCTGCAAATGGTTGCCGCGGGGAAGCTCGTCCCGACATTCTCGCGATCCTGCCCGCCAGAAATACTCAAGGTGGCAATGCGCTGCCTTGCGTATGATCCAAGGGCTCGGCCCACAGCAGTTGAGGTTGCGTACGCGCTTCGAACCATCATACGATCAATGGAGTATTACGCCATGTAGGGCGGCATCTTCCGAGGGAACATGCGATGTGTGAGGATATAACCGATAAGAACCGAACAGAACATATCTGACTCGTACTTAGTCGGGAACGGTTGGTGGACTTGCCGACGATGTCGAGCGACGTCACACGCACAACAAGCGGAGGACGAAGCTCAGGACGCCAAGATGTTCATGCTCAAGAAGAAAAAGCCGCAGGTGGACACGTCCAAGCAGATGAAGGCAGTCGCCTGGGACGTTGCCAAGATCGCCGCCGTATTTATCTCCATCCGCGCGGCCTCGGTCTTCCTCAACAAGGAGGCGTACTAAGCGCAGCGCATGCGAGTGAAGCCCCCTCACTCAGTCAAGTCACCTCGCGTGTGTGAGCTGGAAGAGCTACGAGTCGAGGCGACAGGACTGCTGGGCAACTCAAGTGGCAGGATAGAGAAGATCAAAGACATTCAATTGTATGTTATGTGCAACCAACTGCATTGGGCTCTACTCTATTCGTCTTGGTTCATCAAGACGGCATGATGGTCAACAAGGGTCTGTAGTCATCTCATGCCATATATTAAACAAATCCAGGTCTCTATTCGTCCATTTCCTCCTCGTCTTCCTCTGCCATCTCTTCGTCGTCATCGGCAGCGGTGTTGAACGACTCTAATGCGACATTACACTTCTCCACAAGCACGTTGAGAGCTTCCGGCAGCAGCTCTTCAGGCTTGATCATGCCGACACTCTCCACGCTAAAGATGAAGTGATCATTCTTGCGACCAAGCTGCAGACGCTCATCCCAAGCAGGCTCACGAATGCAGTTACGGCACATCGTACATTTGCGAGCATCTTTCACCACAGCAGTGGCAATGCCTCCCATGTCTTCGATGTCAAAGACGCCCATCGTGCACATGTCCTCAACAAGAGTCTTCGCGTCCGCGCCCTGAACAGGCTGCTTGAACTCGATGTGTGGGAGCAGTCGGTACGATGCAGTAGCAACCGGCGAGAACTTGGCATGATCCTTACCGACGCCCTTGCGGCAGTGAGCTTCAAGTGCAATACTCTGACCTGGACGAAGCTTGGCGATAAGGATGTCCTCGTGAACCGGGCGGATAGAGCCGAAGCGCTCCTCTTGGTTGCCCTGTGGCACCCATTCAAGATCGCGCGAGTAAACTGCGAAACAAAAGCGTGTAAGTGATCTGACAGATGCGCAAACGGTGTCTAGAATCAAGCGAACGTACTAGTGGAGTGGATCGCCTTTGATGGGTCGTTTGGGTGCTCTGGGTCCATCTTGCATGTGACGTCGAGCTTAAAGACGATCGTGTTTTCGTCGGTAGCCTCTGCCTCTTCGTTATCAGGGAACGCCTGGAACTCGCGTGGGTCGACGTTGAGCGGCACGAGACCAAGGCGGTGCGCCAAAACTTCATCTTGGATAATCGACGAGTTGTTCCAAATGTAAACGTGCTCAATCGCCATGGTTGGAACCTCGGCAAGCAGAATACGACGAAGAGCGTTGGCAATGGACGCATCGACACCAATGAGGTCGAACACAATCTCATCATCCGTCAGGCTGTCGATCTTGACCTTGACCTGCTTCTTGAGCTGGTCGACAAAGTCATGGCTTGCCTCCGTGTTCACATCCGGCTATTCATCAGTTCAGTCAGCATTCTCAATCACGTTTCTCTCTCCCCACGCGCAACCATTCACTCACGAGATGCGGAGCGTCAACACCGACGCGGATGATCTTGGAGGCAGTGCTCTTGGCCATGTTGCAACTCTGTGTGCTCTCTGCGCGCCGATGTCGCCGCTTGCACGCGCAGTGTCGCTTTGCGCCAATTGCTGTAGCTCTTCGTTCCAGTCAAACGACGCATCCATCCAACCAGCCATTCCGCCAAAAAACCTTGGTCGTTACCCAAAACCTTACCGGTTCGACTAGTGCCACACGTTCCGGGGATGTTGAGTGGTGGCTCAGATAGTGACCCTTTCGTCACAAGCTGAAGTGACGTCCTGACGATCCGCCGGATCAGAAGAATGCGGCAAATGGGCGGCTAGGAATGGCCTGCGCTGTGACGCGCGGTAGTGATACGCGCTGATGGGCGCTACATGCATGTTCGTGTTGTGAGTTGTGTGTGTAGGCCCCGGCAAATGCACAAGTTCCTCCATGTATTCCTTCCTCCGTTACAATATCTAGGGCACTGGGAGAGAGCTGGAGGCCGATCGAACATGCCGTGACGCAAGTGATGGGACAGAATGCGAGACGTAAGTCATTGATGATTCTTTCTCTTGATTTTTGTGGTGGGGGATTTGTTCGATCGTGCGTCTAGACTGCCAGCAGCTCCAACTCAACGCCACGTTACGCCAAGTTCGTCGGGTCCGGCTTACTTGGTGTAAGTGATCTTTCGGGTCTTCAGTGGGGCCCACTTGAGTCGCTTGTAGTAACCCGTCAGCAGCACCATCGCCGACAGGGCGAGGATGGTCTGCATACCCTGCTTCTTGCGCACATCGTGCTCTGGCTCCGAAGCCCAGGCAAGGAAGACGGCGACATCCTTGGCCATCTGCGAGGTCGTAGCTGGGGTACCGTCCTCGTACTCGATCTGGCCATCACGGAGCTGACGCTCCATGGCAATAGCACCACCACCGAAGTATGGGTTGTAGTAGAGACCTGGGAGGAGCTCCTTGCCCTCTGGTGGGTCAACGTAACCCGTCAGGAGAGCGAAGAGGTAGTCCACGCCACCAGGACGGCCCTTGACGATGAGCGAGAGATCTGGAGGAATGGCACCGTTGTTGGCGGCAGCGGCGGCCTCGTCGTTGGCGTATGGCTTTGGAAGAGGGTCCGAGAGTTTACCCGGACGCTCGAACATCTCACCCTCATCGTTCGGGCCGTCAACAACGTCGATGTCAGCCGCCATCTTCTTGAGCTCCTCCTCAGTGTGGGTCACACCGATGAGGTTACGGAAGCAGATGCGCTCAACGCTGTGGCACGTCGAGCAGACCTCCTTGTACACCTGATAACCACGACGCACACTGGCGTAGTCGAACGACGAGAGTGGGCCGAGGTGGTCAAAGCCGTATGGGAGGGCATTGATCTGGTCACCGCTGCAGGCAGCGACGCCCGTGAGGACGGATCCACCAAGGAGAGCGCCAGCTCCGACCTGCGAATCATCATAAAAAACGCGTTAGTGATCTTTGGAGCGTCATTCATGTTGGGCCCGATGCCACCGTTTTGGTGGTCCAGTTCGAGGAGACCACCCGAAGAGCTCCGCCCGAGGGGACTGTTCACGACACCAGAGAGGCATCGTAGGGAGGGAGCGCCCCCTACAGGCGGCTCATCTCCGCGGGGCCATGGGCCTACGCGTGCACGCACCTTGGCGGCCTGCTGCATCAACTTGGGAAGGCGGTTCATCGTGCTCCGTTGTTGTATGGGATTTCCACCACTCTTTCTGCTGGCCGTCTGTTGGTCCCCACCACGTTTTTGTGTGACACTTTGGCTAGTATACAAACTTCAAGTGAAACCACAGCCGCATATTGGGGAGGTCCCGACCGCCGCAAACCCCGCCGTGGGCTGGCCAATGCACCTCGTGTTCGAGGTTTTATGACCGCCAACCTGGCCCACTGTTAGCATCACGTCGTCCGTCCTTCACTGTGCCACAGCATTCCATGTCATCTCTCCTATCACGGGCGTATAGAAGTTTCGTAGACAGAACGCAGCGTAGCGTCTTTGCTTCCAAAATGGTGTAGCGATGGTGTGACGCGTAACCTTGCCTCTGACGTCGAGTTGGGTCTACGAGAAGCTCTCATCATGGTACGTGGCGGTCTGGCGCGTCCTCTGTAGCAGTACAGTGTATGACCAGGCAGTAACTCACCCGGGCGCATGGCGCACACATTCTAGTCTGCTCTATTTAGCCTCCAGGGCCTGATCACAGTCATCCTCCTCTTCATCTGTACGTGCACGTACATTCGAATGAAGTTCCCGACCATTTTCGACCGCGGCCAGCAGCCTGGCAAGCACGAAGGGCTGAGTGGGCTCTGCTGGAAGGCCTCGCGCATCGGCGAGCGCAAGAGTCAGTATGTTGCCGGTGCATTAGTGATCATGGCGATCCACACGTTATTCTTTGCGTAAAACCGTAGGGGATTGATCTGTAATGCATGAATTGTCAAACGTGCCGCTTTACATGATCACTACACGTAGTCTCTGATGGTGATACATTTACGCGCTACTACCCACTATCTAGTGTTTGGCTCGACTTCAAACAATTCAGAACGATGCATACGAAAGGATAGAGTGGCAGGGTAAATCTATATTGATCCGAGTGCCTCTACAACTACCTACAGAGACATCCACGAACCGATACTCGCTTATTCCGCGACCACATCTCCATGCTGTGTCAGATTACGTTGGCACCCCTAGGAGAGACGGCACGACTGGATATTTAGTGCTTCTTAGGAGCGGCACCACCCGAAGTACCCATGCCGAAGACCGTCTTGAACGTGTCGTAGATCCACCACTGGAGACCAGTGAGGGTACCGATCATGATGATACGGGTGCCCAGACCCTTGGTGGCAAGGTTCTTGATACCAGTCTCCGAAGCGATCTGGCCAATGCTCTTGCCCTTGTTCTCGGCCTTACCCATGAGCGAGACAACCGAGTCAGCAGGGTGCGAGACGATGGCACAGATAACACCAGCGAGGTAACCCGAGGCGAAGGTGACACCGAGCTGGGTGCTCTTTGGGTACGAGCTCTTTGGCTCAGTGAAGACGTACGTGTAGAACGCCTCGACGACCTTCTCGAAGAAGAAGAACTTGGCCATCGTGTATGGGATCTGGCGCGACCAGAGAGGAACAACCGAGCCGAATGGGAAACGGGTCTCGGCGGCGTTAGCGCGCATGGCGGCGACGGCAGCACCAAACTCCGTTGGGAAGGTACCGGCAGGCGAGGTCTGGACCTTGACCTTGACCATCTCCATTGGGCAGAGGGCAACATCGGCAATAAGCTCAGCCGAGGCCGAGCCAGCAAGGTAGATCAGGCCACGGTACTTGTAGGCGTTCTCCTCACCAGCCATGGTGCTGTAAAGGTCCTTGAAGTACTCGTAGAAACCGAACTTACATAAACCCTGGGCCGAGTAACCGATGGCGGTTGGGGCCCAGCCCTTGAAGAGGGCAGCGGCACCCTCCTCAGCGGCAATGGTCTTGAGACCGCCCACAAGGCTGCCGTACTTGGCAGGGTTCACCTGCATGTTGCACTTGACAACATCAAGCGGCGTGATGGCCGTGTGCGTGAGACCGCACGAGAGCACACCAGCGATCATGCACTTGCCGTAGTAGGCGTTGTCATGCGGTGGCACGTGCGAGTAGCGAGCGTCCCACTTGGCGGCCGAGGTGGCAAGAACCGAAGGGCGTGGCTGGTACTTGGCGGCAGGCGCCTTTGGCATAGCCGGGTTGAGCGACGAGATGACAGGGAAGAAAGCGCTCATCTTGGGGCGGTCGCTAGGGTCAGTGTGTGGTCGACGGACGGATGGCGAATGAGGAAACCTGAGGAGGAGGGCCAGCCCGTAAAATACACACAAAAAAAATACAACACGGAAAATGTTTTAAACATGATGAAGTAAACGACCGTCATTGTGAGGACGGGAGCTGTTCCCTTGATAGCGCTCTTGTCCCATGTGCTCGGGGAACAATCAGGCGTCATCAGATTCGCACGAGAATCCACATCGAGCCGCCTGGCGTGTATGTCGGCAAGCGTAGCCACATAAGACGAGCTGCATACATATCATATCGTCGTTGGGCTGTACAGATTCTGAAGTGTCGGTGGCCACTGACGTGGTGCTGCTTGGGTCAGATCAGTTCCAACTGCTGCTGCTACTTCAGAGGCGGTTTTTTACTCTGTAGAAATATAACGATGTAGTTTTCAAACGATTACCGAGGCGCCAATCTGCATAACCCTTCGTCTGACGCTCTCGGCGTGGCTCAGTGTCGCGTACGAGATTCAGTCCCGTCATGTTGTCCGCATGTTGGCGCTGTCCGCGCCCGGCTCCGTAACGAGATGCACATGGAGCGTGTTCTCATTACACTGCGGAACACCGGACTTGTGGAGTGTTGGAGGTATCCACATTCGCCGTTCTCCGTGTCGCCTGTGTAGCCAAGGAACAACACGACAGCAGTTACATCTTCAAGAAGCAGTTACGAGGCCCCAGTGTAACCCCCC
>KE464183.1:0-10937 GCA_000387445.2 Pythium aphanidermatum DAOM BR444 | reverse complement strand
ACACACACACACCAAAAAATGGATGCCGGTCCACTCGAGAACCTTGAGAATGCAGTTCTCAGTTTGGGGAAGACAGGCTTCCACGCAGTGATGATCCTCACTCGATGGTACTCGAGCGTAGTGGTTATTACTGTAGCTGTCGTGGTTGTATCGATTCGTCAGTCCGTGCAAGCTGTGCAGACCAACATCACCAGCCTTTGCTCACCGATGGCGATTCCACCACCTCTTATCAAGGGAGAGAAGACATTTGTGTGCCTCAACGTCAACGACAAGTTCCGCACCGTATTCGCTCCTGTTGCTGACCAGTTCACGGTGCTTCGGATCTCTGATTGTAAGTGTCCTGCATACTCTAGTTGCCTAAGGAACTGATTCGTGACGATGTCGACTACAGCCTGGAACGACACTCGCATCGGCGGAAACAGCGATGGCGCCTACCTTACAGTGTCTAGCGGTGCACTCCGATCCAATTACAAACTATACGCTTCCAGTGCGAAGGGATATGTGTACCCATATCTCACAGCCATCATATCTGTCAAGAAGGGTGTGGTTCAGGGAGTGACCTGGGATGACGGCTGCTACTTCTGCGATGCAGCCAAGTGTGAGCCCAATCTCTACCGCTTCCCGACAAACGTCTCTTCACAGCTTTCTGGTGAAGGCTACACGTGCTACAATGAGATGACCACGTGCAAGGGCGAGAATTCATCCACGTGCGACATCACCGTATACGTTGGCTGGACCGGGACAGATAAGAAGGGCAACTACCTCAGTAGTGCTGGGCTACGAATGTCTCAATTTGAGAAGTACTCCATCAGCTCATTCTTCAAGAACCTTGCATCCAGCTTCAGTGTATTACTTCCGAGCAGTAGATTTGATACGTAGTCAAGAAACTCAATTCTATTGTGAGATTCCATATCCGTGTTTTAGAGTTGCTCAACTTGAATGGGCTCCAAGTTTCGTCATGTAAGTGGTTCATCATGCACATTTAGCAGAAGTCGTTGATCTTGCGCTCTTCGCTGTCCTTCTCGAGCATGCTGTCGAGCTTTTCCCACCATGTAGGCAAGAGTCGCGTGGCAATCAGCCGGAACCATGGGGAGAGCTGGCGAGACTTGTCGTCAAGGACCTCTTGTAGCTTCTCTTTTGGTACGAATTCGACCTCGGCAACCTCATTGGGGTTGACATCGAGCGACACATCGCGGCGCGCGAGCAAAATGTGGTCCACTTCCCACTCGATCCAATTCGCGTCGGAAGCAGCCTTGTAGAGGACAGTAGTCACGTACTTGAGGTCTTCCGGGTTAAACGTTGTCGTTGGGATTCCGAGCTCGTGCTCCAGCTTACGGATAGCTGCACGCTTGACGCCAACGGCGTCTTCAAGCTCCTCAGGAGTATAGTTAGGGTGGCTGCAGCATGTGTTGGCCCAGTAGCTTGGAAAGGTGATCTTTTCAGCCGCACGTTTCTGGATGAGCAGTTCGTTCTTGGAGTTGAACAAGAAGACGCTGAAGGCGCGGTGAAGAGCCCCCTCATGGAAGTGCGCTATAAGTCAGATACAGACATTGCTAAGGTGAGCATGAGTGCGCATCGCTTGTTGTCATGGTATCATCGCACCGTCCTTCTTGGTGATTGGACCTACCACCTTGTCCGCCTCATCCACTTGGATGATCATTTCCTTCATGAACTGCAGCTGTTCCTCGTCCGCTCCTGCGGTGAGGTCCTCAAACGTAGTTCGACCAGTCGAGAAGCCCATCGTGCGAGACAGTGTCGTGGCCGTTGATGCCCTCAGTGACTTGGATGCAGCACTGGGGACTCGCGACAGCAGCGCGCTCAGCATTGGTCCCGTCGTCTCCTTGACAATTGGTCACAGGCGCCAGTGACGTGGTCAAAGGAAACATTTTGGCCAATCATACACTCAATTACAGATAAACGGCCAATCGTTGGTATCCAAAGCAGACTCAACAGACATCAGGACAGAAATGGCACTCGACACAAAAGGAGCGGGATTGAGGCCTGAAGCGAGATCTCTATTTGACGAAGATTACAGTGGAATATGCATACGCACAGGCAAAGCGCAGCACGAGATGCTGAAGCGGCGATTTGCTGATATCGTGGATACCTTATGGCGTCATGTGTCACAGATCGAGGAGAGAGAAGGCTGACAATTTCGGCCCAATTGATAAATAGCCCTCGATGTGATGCGCGAGACGGACGCTTCATTAGCAGCGACTGTCGATAACGCCAGAGAGTGCGCAAAAATGCAGTTTACTTCTCGGCCTTTGGTGCTTCTTCGGCAGCCTCCTCTTTTCGCTCCAATGCCTCCTTCGCGCGGAAAATCTTGGACTGCAGATAGAATGAGCCACCCTTGGCTGGGTCATTCGCTTCGAAGTAGCGCTGGAACTGCTTCTGGACTTCATCTTGCGTTGGCGTGGCGCTGGTTGGGAAGTTGAGAATTTCGAGCGCCTGTGAGCGCGGCATGAGGTTCTTGCGCTTGATGGCCGTCTGGGCCATGGCCGTCGTGTTACCTGTCTTGGCGTTGTGCACAGCCTGCTGGTACGCTTGCACGAACGCGCGCGACACGACGCCGAAGCTCATGACAATGACCTGAGCGATGATACGACCGAAGGGACCCGCCATTGTTCCGTTCTGCTGCTTCTAGCAATCGCCTCGTGAGCTTCGTGCACGTCCGACTTGGAATGGGAGTTCGAATGCGTTCGCCCCAGCAACCAACCACAAACGGACCCAGACGGGAGAGAGACCATCATTCTGCATACATGAGGAGTTGTGTATTTTTACTTATATATGTGATATTCTTTGTGTCCATTGTGTCTATATTGTGTTATTATTTACAGTTTGGAACAGCATTGAAGGTTCCTGGTAGATTTACAAGCATCGCTTGCATGAACTCACTGAGGGAGTACTTCACATGTTCGTCTTGCTCGTTGGATGCCCCAAGAGCTTTCTTTACTCTGCTCTTGATGCACTCAGCTCCTGAGACTCGATCAAGTTCGGTCATGACGTCGTTCACTGATACAGAAAAGCGCACCGTGGGATGAGTGGGATGCGTCTGACTTGAGCAGGGTTCATCACCTTGGCTTACCAGACACTGAGGCACTTCCATCGGGGTCCGACAGCAGGAATTGAATCAAGTAGAATAACTGGCATGGTTCGATGCCATGCTTGTCTGTGATAGCACGAGCGTAAGCGGCGCGAAACTCGTCCCAGTCAACACTCCCATCCTGGTTATCGTCGATCTCCCACACCATCCACTGGACTTCCGCCTGCATCATCCGGTTATGAGATCTTGAAGCCCATCCTTATCCACATCCACATGGAGCTTGAGTGCAATCGTACTTTGGAGGCGATCTTGTTCATGGCCCGAAGAAGAGAGCTGATGTCTGTCGACGTGATCGTACCAGACGTGTCGAAATCCTTGAAATTTATACCTCTTCGCAGCTCCTCACACTCGCGCTCTAGGTTTTGCCATGTCACTTCTCTTTGCGCAGCGGGCAATTTTTCCAATGGCTGACTCTCGCGTGGCTCTTCTTCGAGAAGCTCTTGCGCAAGCGCATCATGGTTTTCCTCACTCGACCGAGGAGGGACCATCCGTGACGCTTCATGCGCCGCCCCTCGGTCTCGAAGCGCATTGAGCTCGAGCGCCTTCTTCGCCAGTCGGGTCTTCCGGTCATGCTGCCGTAGCTGGACGAAGACACGAAGCAGTCGCTTCTCTGTGTCCGGCTTGAGCCCCAGCGGCACGTCGAAGGCCGTGGAGCTCTCCATGTTGAAGCCTCTCTCGTGCCGTTTGGACGGACAGAGCACAGCCTCCATGGAGATGGGGTGAGGAAGATGTTACGAACCTCACTTCGAGTGCTATGTTAAGCCCTTCCACGGTTTGAATCGCCAATCACAAGAGACCAGCCACTTTGCATCGGTGCATGGA
The DNA here is from genome assembly GCA_000387445.2 of Pythium aphanidermatum DAOM BR444. Lineage (NCBI taxonomy): Eukaryota > Oomycota > Peronosporomycetes > Pythiales > Pythiaceae > Pythium > Pythium aphanidermatum. The sequence goes on along the minus strand of KE464183.1, from coordinate 7,009 downwards.
GCCATTCGCCGGTCGACGACTGAGATGACGAGCGCCAGCGCCTGCAGGATGCCGACGCCTACGAGCGCCCAACGCATGCGAGCGGACGACCTCGGGCCGCAGCCCACGCCCAAGAAAGTCAAGACGGAGCGCCAGGCGCCACGGCGGCCGGCGCTACGAGACGTGACCAACCAGCAAAACACGGAGGAAGAGACAAGCAACACGACGCAAGAGAAGCCCACGGCCTGCGCCAAGGACTGCGACGGAGGTGCGAAGGAGGAACCAGAGGATGAGCCGGTGGGAGTGGAAGATGCCGTCGATATTGACACGTCGATGCACTCGCCGGAAGCAGAGGTGGACACCCAAGCTCTCGACTGGGTCACGCGGATGGACCAGGCAGACGACATTGGGTCCGCTGTCTACATCCGACTCCTCGAAAAGCAGTTGACGAACCGAGCAACTGAGAACTATCTCGAGGATCAGGTGCGGTGGCTGCTTACAGGACTTGACCATGAATGACACCGGCTGACTTGACGTGGTGACTCAGCCGGAGGTAAACAACAAGATGAGAGTCATTCTGGTGGACTGGCTCATTGAAGTGCACTACCGCTTCAAGCTGGAGACACAGACGCTCTTTCTTGCGGTCAATTACATGGACCGCTATCTCATGGAAGCAGTCGTGACTCGTGCCGAACTACAACTGGTCGGACTGGCCGCTCTCTTTGTAAGCTACCTTAGGCATCTACACAGGATGTTCCGAAGGCTCACAACACCTTCTCTGTTGACCAGATTTCAGCCAAGTTCGAAGAAACCGAGTCCATCGATGTCAGGGATCTAGTCTACGTGTGTGACAAGACGTACAACTACGAACAAATCATCGAGTGCGTACACCTCTCCGCATGCGTCAACATAGTAGAAGCCTAACGCGCCCCGGTGTTTGTGATCTAGTATGGAACGCAAGATTCTTGCTGTACTGAACTTCAATCTCGCGGCTGCCACCACGCACAACTTCCTCGAGTACATCGCAGACAAACTCCAAGTGGACTCGAGTGTCGCTCACATGGCAGCATTCTTCACTCAGCATGCGCTTCTCCAGCTCCAAGTTCTTCTTTGCTACCCTCCATCAGAAATCGCCGCGTCTTCCCTGTTTTTGGCCCAGTGCTCAATCTTCAGCAAGCGTCCATCAAACACCTGGGTACGTCTCCCCATGGTGCTTCATCCGTATCTCTTGACATCGCCCTAACATGCATCTTGGAACGTAGATACACGAGTGGGAGAACGTCACTGGTTACTCGTACGAAGACCTTGTTCCATGTCTCGATGGAGTGTGCCACTTGGTGGAAACAGCATCTCCGAAGCTTGCTGCCCTCACTCAGAAGTTCAGTACGAAGCGATTTGGCCGCGTCGTCCAGAGCTATGCAAATGGCTTGGCAGCATTTTTGTGAGCTGATTGACTGTAATAGCGTAGTGGATGTATATTAGAGTGGATTGCCAGAGTCTAGTCGGGAGGTGTTGCAGAATGTATTTACTCCAGAGGTGTAGAGGACACTCAGTCTCTTTTGGAAGTCGTTTACACAGTGCTACACTTGCAAATTTTTGTTTCGTCTCAAGCCAATCTCAGAACCCGTTGCTGGCAGCCTCTCCAAAGAGCTCGTCGATCACTTCATAATTAATCCGTCGGCTTTTTAATTTCTGCGAGCATCAACACAACTACCGTCAGAAGCCGAATTCGAGATCACCAGCGGTACGTGCTCGACTTACATAAATGGCGTGCTGAGCAGTGTCAGGAGGTGGTGCATTGACGTCTGGCACCTTCTTCTTTCGCTTCTTCTTCGGAACTTCTGGTTGGTTGAGGCCCATTAACCGCTTTTCCTCCTACTCATGAGACGATCGGTATGTCAGAGATCACCCTCCGTTGCAGCAGACACCGAGGTTCTGTACCTGTTCTTTGATGTAGTCAGCGTTCATTTTCTCCCACAGTATTTTCTTCTTGTCAGCCTCTTCCTTCGTGAGAAGAAGTGAGTTGATTTCATCGTCATCGAGATCTGAAAACGAATCTTGATCCTTTTGCTGTCGACCACTTTCTCCACGCCCGCCTTCTCGTTCAGATACATTGGAACCGCGTGATCGGTTTTTGTTCTCAGCACGCAGTTCTTCTTCGTCTTCGGGTTCTTCGCCCTCGTCTTCATCGTAGTCGTCGTCATCCTCTTCCTTTGCGTCCTCTTCGTCATCATAGTCGTCGTCAGCACCTGAACTTCTTCGGTATCCTTGGCGTCTTCTCAACTGACGACTGGCGAAGGACATATCTTCACTAGACTTTCTTCGTAACCGTTTCGCATCGCTTGGGTGCTTGAGCGTGTTTTCACTGTCAGACGTCGTTTTCTCTTTGTCACGCGGGGTGTCAGCTGAGTCAGAGGCTGGTATTCCTTCGTCTTCAAGGGCCAGCGTCAAATCCCGTTCAATCGTCTTGTAGAAGTCGGCCTCCTCCCGCTTTCGCATGATGTACCGAGCAGACTTCTTTCGTACACGAGTAAGAACTTCTTGGGCTGCTAACCGACTTGCACGGTTGACAATTTGATCGTTTGCGTTCTCGAATCCGTAATCGATATCCTCGTCTTCATCATCATCGGCTCCGACAGCGTTAACAACCGCGCTGCCACTTCCGTCGTCTTTGGCTCCACTGCTGCTTCCATTTGCTGGGCTGCTGCTGCTCAGTAGCCCTGTTGAGCGCTTCTTGTAGAAGTTATCCCAACTCAGAAATCGTGACATCTCTTCATCTTTCAGCTGCTTCAACTTGCGCACAGCACTCCCGTCAAGCACGTCTTCTTCTTCGCGACGCCCACGCTTTCTGCCATTCTCCAATGGCAGTCGCTCCGATTCGATAAGAAGCATCTCCATGACTTCTTTTTCTCGGTGACGCTGGAAACTCGGGGGATCACACTCCACGCGGGACATCTCCAGGCGTCCAACTTGATCGTACGTGAGCTGCGCTGTTGGCGTGAGCGAGAACTCGTACAGACGCTGCTTTAATGTCCGTTCACCAATGTTCACAATGTCCATGACATCATGCAGAGAGCACATGACCGATTGTGACCGGGCAGCAATCAGCAGCGCGGCACCGCAGATGCCCGACGGGCGTCGGCCCGTCTCGATCCAATCGCGCTTCATCGTGGCCACCAAGCGCAGCGCCGTGGTTGCGATGCTGTGCGTTTTCTGCCCGAAGTTGAGCTGAGATGCAAAGCGATGAATGTAAAGCGACGGATCGATGAGCGGCAAGTGAATCTGCAGCAGCTTGCAAAACTTGAGGAACACGCCACCGAGCACGTACACGTTGATCTGCAGCTTGTCGGAAAAATCGATCAACAAATGCGGCGAGCGCTCGCGACGGCACACGATGTACAAGCACGCAGCAATGACGGTCTGCGCCTTGCGCCCATGGGTGAAGTTGCGCTGCAGCGCCAGCGCAAAGAGCCGAAACGCCGAGTCCACGTAGTGGTCGCCGAGACGGAGCATGCCCGCAATCTGTCGAATCTTCTTCTTACCGTTCGCGAGCGTATTGGCACGCGACTCCATGCCATAGTTGCGACCACTTGTGCCAATATTCCCGTACGACTTGGTGGCACTGGACGACACGAACTGCCCTACGACCGAGTGGGCCCCGCCGCCTGACTCCTGGAACTCGATCGACGACACGATATTGTTCTCTTCAATGATGGTGCCGCAGCTCACGCATACTGCCTCGCCGCTTACATCGACGATGTCGATCTCCGTGCACGAGCACGTGGGGCAGATGGTCTGCCCGGCCGCCGCCATCTTCGCCTCTCTCGTTTTGGCGGCGTTCCGACTTGAGTCTCGTTGGTTGCTGCTGCGCGATGGTACCGATACGATACCGGTATCCGTCATGGCATACCGGTACTCCTCTCTGAATCGGTTTGTAACACGATTTCACATAACAGCATGTGTGGGGGCTAGGAAGTGCACCACCCAAACGCCTCCGGTTCCTCACACGTCGACAAGAAGCGAGCACCATGGCGACGCCCAACTACGCCCCGCCGAAGCAGGAGATGCCGCCGCCAGGCGGCTTCAAGCCGTACCGCTTCACGCGCGGCGTGCCTGCGTCGCGTGGCCCGCCAGGCTGGGCGCTTTTTGCTGGCTGCTTCGCCGTCACGACCATCGGCTACTACCTCGTGGGGCAGCACAACCAGAACCGCCGCGCCGTGGAACGCGACGAGCGCGAGCGACGAATTGCCATGCTCCCGTTCCTGCAGGCCGAGGCCGACGTCGAGTTCTTGCAGCAGCAGGAGAAGGTGCTTGAGGAAGAGCGCAAGGTCATGAAGGACGTCCCAGGCTGGGTTGCCGGTGAGCGAACGTATAACTCGGACCGCTACACGGTGCCTTTGTACGCGCAGAAGAACTAGACGCGTGACAAGACGATGAGGAGATGCAAGAGACAGCTGGTGATGGGCCGCGTATGCGAGTGCGTCCAACAGGGTACTTCAAGGCCACGTCGAGCGATCTTCGTCGTTGTATCTACCAAGTAATCCATGAAAAAATGAACAAAAAAGACCGAGAGTGTGGCGTTGAATGGAAGGAAATCAAATGCTTAACAGATTGGCGTGGCAGGCATACCATGGAAGACACCTTGGCTCTCAATTGTCGATCGCAACAGACGAGGAGGGATCTACAGACCCTCGTCCATTTCGTCCTCAATCTCCTTGGCCAACTCTTCTTCCTGCTTCTCGCGTTCGAGACGCTCCTCGGCGCTTTCCAGATCCTTCTTGTAGGCGTCTGGAGGGTAACGCATTGCCTTGGGAAACAGATCAGTGAGTTTTCCGAGCACGAGTTGGAGAAGTTGTAGATATGTAGGGAGCATACCTTGACAGCCTCGTTGTGCACGTCCAGACAGAAGGCAATACGCGTCTGGAACGCGTGCTGTGGGTCGTTTGTCGTGTATACGTTCACCGTCTCCTTCGACTGCAGCCAACCGTTCTTGTGGTCGATGACAGCGTCAATGACACCGTCACGAATCGCCTTGGCACACACAAACTCGGCGTTTTGAGCACTTTCAAGCGCGAGCTTTGTGCAGATGTCTGCGAAAGTAATGCGCGAGTATGACGTGCTGATCTTGCGCAGGCCCGTCTTGATGACGTTGTGACGCAGTCTACAAGAAATCACCGTCAGCGTTATAAGCACACGGACATGTCGTCATGCCTCGTACCGAAGGATGAGCGAGTACGTGTTGTCAGCCTGGAAAAGCGTCGTGTGCTGGCGGAGGACCGAGTTGAAGTCTTCGAGGTTGCCCACACGAACCGCCTTCACTCACAGAAAACATTAGTATTCCCAAAACCATCAAGCCAGTCATGTGCTCAGCACCTACGTTCGTTAGCTGAAGATACGGAGGCAGCGACTTGCGCAGCTCGTCCTGGTTGAACACATTGCGTTCCGGCACTTCGCCCATGAGAAGCTGCACGATGATTGCGAGCTTGTACACGGTACGGCGGAAACCAATGGCGGTGTTCTGCGGAGCCTTACGAATTGACTGCATCAGCTTCGTATAAGATTCGGTGTACTCGAGCTGGACGGCTTGAATCTTTCCAACGTAGTACAGATAGCGTACGAATTGGTTGTTCGACACGCTCTCAGGGAAAGTCGTCTTGCTCACGAACTTGTAGGCTTGTTCGTACAGGTTTTCATCCAGATAGTTACGCAACAGCAAGTTCACAAGCGTCGCTTGTCCGATTTCGTCATAGCGCAAGCATGCCGTTCGGTGTGCGGCCAAAAGCACATTTCGGATTGCAGGGAGATCCTTCTTGTACTGCTCATGAACCATCGCGTAGTAAGCGAACACCTTCGCTTGCATTGGATCAAGCGTGCGACGGTTGAACTGTTGGCAACGCGACAGAGCATACTCCACGGCCTTGAGTGCCTCCTCGTATAGCTTGTACTTCAGCAGCGCCGCGACCACGTACAAGAAAAAGTAGATCTCAACCTCGATGAGATCAACTACTGGGAGAGCAACAGGCGCCGCAGCAGTGGTGCTCACTTCCTTATCGGGGGTCTCATACACCGATGCGTCAGCCATCTCTGTATCCACGCTACCGCTGACCTTGGCAGCAACAGTGTCCAGCAACCCGAGCAGCATGGCCTTGGACTCGTTCGAGTCTGGAAGAGCCTGGCGCACCGCGTCCGTCAGCTGGGGCACCGACAGCGTCTTGCGCAGCTTGCTGGTGTTGCGCAGCACACGCGCGATCTTCTCCTTCGCATTCGTCTTGACAATGTGCTCAAGCAGCAAGATCGTTCGCTTCAGTTCTGTGTCACACCTCGTCAGTCCCGATTCTTTCTCCCTCCCACGCATGGATCGCACCTTCGTACACGAGCCCCTCCTCAGCGGCGACTTCCTTCGCACTGGAGAAGCGCGTGGTGTACGCAGGCGTCTGCGAGAACGTCGAGCGAGCGCTCATGGTCGTCGGATTCCTGTCGAAGTCGATCTCTATGGGGTCGTGGGGGGGATACGTGAAGTTTGGATATTTCGAACTTTATCGAATAGCCTCAGTACAGAGGCTTTTAGTTATGGATTCCAGCTCACATATCTAAGCTTGACCATACCGTATTCTATATGTCAATTGACGCGATCAGATCCTGAACCACAACCCCTTACCAAAAGCTGGTGTATTGTTATTTACGATTCCGTGCGAAAATTTCAGCTTGCTCCACCAAAACCTATGTATGGGACGCGGTACAGAGAACGTGTCCTGATGTTGGCACTCCAACTTGGAAGCAGCAGCGATCAGAGCCGGCAGCTGCTTTGACCAGCGGTAAATGCTGCGAGAGAGAAGACGGCGCTCAGGCGCCGTACTGGCGGCGTAGAAGCGGTCGAAGGTAGCCGCGATATCACCAGTGTCCTGGAAATACTGGGCGACCACGACACGCCGCCCGATCGCTGTTGCGCGGTTGCGAAAAACGCGCTCGCGTCGACGGCGTCCTCGGATGCTTGGGCGGCCAGCCATTTCGAGGAATGTGGTGAGCCGCC
>KE464179.1:0-13017 GCA_000387445.2 Pythium aphanidermatum DAOM BR444 | reverse complement strand
TCAGCGCCAATGCCTCAGATGCCGCCATCCGAGAGCGCTTTGGCACTGGTACGGTCATTACGGACGGCCGCAACGTGAACACCACGGGCGAGGATCTCGAGGTGGTGAACCCGGAAGAGTACAAGGACAACAGTGCGTGGAAGGGCAGTGAAGTGAGGGAGAGGGTGGAAATAACTGACGGTTTGTATGTGTCACTGAACAGAGTGCCAGCAGCCCAACTACCTCAGCAAGAATGGACGCATTGTGGCTGCGTTCGCAAGCGGCACGGAAGTGCAGCTGGACATCAAGGGCGTCAACTGGCTTGGCATGCAGGACAGCAAGGCCATGGTCAAGGGTTTGTGGGACAGCTCCCGCGATGGCTCGACGCTCTACCGTGTGGGCCAGTTTTTGTCAGGCAACAAATTTAATGTCGTGCGCCTGCCATTGGCGATCGACTCGGCAATGCGTAACGTAGATGTTACCGTCTCCCAGATCAACACCAACTCGAACCGCGCGCTCACGGCCACGCGCTACCTCAAGATGATCGGCCAAATCGCTCAGGGTCTTGGTCAGTTCGGGATTGGCATCGTGCTCGACTTCCACGTTTTGTCGGCCTTTAATACGAAGGATGACAACACGCTCTGGTACGGAACGTCCATCCAGTTGGATGATATCAAGACCGCCATCTCGAATCTCGCTGAAGAGTTGTGCAACAGCAAGCACTTCAACATCATTGGTATTGATCTTAAGGACGGCATTGGTAACACTGCTACTTGGGGAGATTCCTCCAACACAGACTGGGCGGCTGCAGCGACGACACTGGGCAACCACCTGATCACGGAGTGCCCCAAGTGGCTATCGTTCGTGCAGGGCATCCAGGGCAGTGCTCACAAGGATGTTTACGAAGGTGACCGTGAAATCAAGAGCAAGTTCTGGGCTGGTGCGGACCTTAGCAACGTTGCTAAGACACCGATCACGCTGTCGAAGACCAACAAGGTTGTCTACGCGCCAAAGTACTGGTCGAGCTCGGTCCTGCCTCAGCAGTACTTCTTCGACGAAGGATCTGCTAACGGCGAAATGCTTTCCAAGTACAAGGAGAGTACGAACGAGACGCTGCGCAAGAACGTCGAGCGCAGCATGAAGTACATGTTTGGCCCTGCCCTTGAGTCGGGCAATGCTGTCGTGCTCTCGTCGTTCGGTGGTCTTACGGGTTCGGCAGACAAGACCGCCAAGAAGACGAGCACGCGTATTGTGGAGTATGTTATTGACCAGATGCTGGCCACCAACCAGGGTCTCGCCGGTGGCTTCTGGTGGACACTCAACCCGGAAACGTACTGGCCATACCCGGCTCCAGACAACAGCAATGGCTCGTTCGCTGGTCTCGTCGACACGACCTGGCGAGCAGCCAACCTGGATGTTCTCAAGGTCCTCAAGAAGATGGACAGCATGACCGTCCAGTTCATCCCGTGCGTCGTGTAAGCTAGGCACTCGGTAGACTGATGGTTGGGAGAGACCTCACCAAGGCCTCTGTCTGCACGTGAGTAACGAAACTCGAGATTTCATAGTACACTTTTATTGTATTGCATCCACTGTCTGATCACAATTAGATGGCTCCGCCGTCATGAAGCATCTACACTTGGATTGGTCAAACAACGAGTCGACGTCGTTCCTCTCGGAGTGAGCAGGGCAGTGCAGCGCGTGGAGAGAGAGGAGACCAATGTGCGCGCCTGCCTGAGGTCTCTCTTTCGATCGCAAGGGAACAAGTACAGTATATATCCTGGACAAGATCCAGGAGGCAAACCAGTTGGACGGCTTCATCTGTAGCAGCTGCACGGTCATAAGCAAGGTGAAGTGGAGGAAGACAACGGCAATACCAGTACCAGCACACAGACGTGTCCTCCTCAATAGCTGCGTCAGAGGTGCTAACTTCAACACAATTCATTGTTGCTTGACGAGATCTGTGCAGGATTAAATTGATTCAATTAAGCGCTTCACCCTGATTCAACAGCTAATATAATATACGGTTTTTCGCACATGCAATGCTCTGAGTGTGAGTAGTGGAAACCAAGCGCATACGGCGACTGATATTCCTTACTGTAGGTGACAAAGTAATGAGGAACACGAGGTGATGATGAGTGTAGCCTCTGTTTTCACTATCCATCGTGTCAGAATGCTGTGATGTTATCAAGCACTACCGACAATGGTACGTCTATAAGGAACTCTCGGCCGGGGAGAACGTTGCTCTTGTCCACAGCATCGACCGCCGACTGCGGATTCACGACAGGCAAGGGCTTCTTGGCGTCCAGTCACACATAGAATGGGCATCCTACAAACACCATAACCAACGTGTCGTCTTCCATAAATAACGTGATGACGGTGCCAGATAGGAACAGAATGCGGATAAGAACTGATCCATCGCAATAGAGCGCTCTGCCGTGTTGTGTGTGACGCGTGCGTGCCAACGGACATCCATCGGAAGCTCATCCGACGACAGCCATGACCGAGACGTCCGACGAGAAGCTGCCCGCAGAGGAAGCGCAGGCGCTGGCCAAGAGCAGTGAGATGCCGCGCTGGTTCAAGCTGCAGCAGACATACATCGCGACGGGCGAAGACGCGATGCTGGTACGCTAGTAGCTGCTGTTCGCTCGACAAGAGCGGACGGGATTGACACAGGAATCTAATGCCCGCAGCTAGGACACCGCAATATGTCCGCAGCCTGGAAGCTGTTCCTCTTCGGCAATGGCTCACCTACGCACCATCTTGGTCTGCTGAGTGGATCACCCACGGAGGTCGACGTGATCGGGCACGAGCACATTGGCGAGTCTCTTGATGCCACTCAGGAACACATCTTGGCTATCCCAGCACCACGTTGCCGCCGCCAGGTGTGGCTGCGTAATGCCAAAGGCGAGCGACTAGGGTATGCAGCGTCGTGGCTGAACGAAGAGGACGTTGGCAAGGTCTTCAAGAACCAGAAGATCCCCATCGGGAAGAACATCCTGCAGAACAAGACGGAACTCTTTCGCGATATGAAGAGCGTCTACTGTGGTCACTCGCGCGAGCTAGCGGAAGCGTTCGGTCATCCGGGCCCGTTCTGGGGACGATCCTACTTGTTCTGGAATGGCGGTCGGCCCGTGACGTTCATCTACGAGGTGTTCTCGCCCGCACTTGAGCAGTACATGGGTCCTGTCCTGGTGGAAGAATAGACACGATAGAGGAGTTCCATGCGACCGACTACGCCCATGTATTCGTCTCTCGTTGCTCTTGTATCGCGTAGAACTACACTAGCTGCGCGTGGCTTCGCGCCGCTTATAACGACATGCGCCATCGGCCCTTGAGGAATCGACGCTTGAGCACCTTGCGGCCACCGATGGTCACACGGCGCGATCGGAAGCCGTGCTTGCGCTTGCGGCGCAGCACGCTCGGCTGGTACGTTCGCTTCACGGCGAGCATAGGCTCTAAACATTGCGTCGTCAGTCCTCTTTGCTCTCCCTGTTGAGCACTCTATCGCACATACCGTTGATGGCGTTCGTAGGGCACTCGAGCACCGTGTTGGAGATCTCTGGCATCTGCGTGATCTGAATGCTCGTATTGGTCTCGAACACGAACGGGTTGCGCACGAATGGGTCTACAATACGCGCGTCAGTCGGGATCCTCTGTCACCACCACCATCTCCATCTCGAATGACGCACCAATGACCGCTGGCGTCGGCGCCGAGACTGGGTTGATCATCATGAGAAGCGCAGGGCTGACATTGCCCATGAGCTGCGACGGGGCGGCCGTCGAGAGCGCGCGTGCTGCCGTCATCGCGCTGCGCGAACGCGCCATCGCGAGCGCATTTCTCGCCAACATGGTCGCCATTCTGCTGAGTGTCTGAGCCGATGGACGCCGACGGCCACCACAGGCCACGCCCAGACCAGAATGCAGGTAAGGGTGAATGGGCAATTCAAAAATGAATTGATCAAGCAGCAGCAATTCATTTGGAGGATGGAGAAAGAGTGATGGTCTTGTGGCGAGAAAGTGCGGCATTGCTCATGGTTTTGCCACTTGGGTTCGATGGAAATGACGGGGGAAATGACGGAGAAATGGAGGATCGTTGCTGTTGTTGTATGCGTGTATATAGAAACTTACAAAAAAACCGGGCAGTCAAGACGTCGATGCTGATATGCTGGCACCTGTGTGCTTGTAGTGTGCCTTGATGCTGCCTACGTGATCCACTCGTGACATATTAGATGCTTCGTTTACATCTCGCCCCAATCGGCGTCGTCGTCATCATCGAACGGAATGTCGTCGTTGTCCAGTTCGAAGTCGAGCAGGTTGCTCGTAGTTGCGGTAGTAGTCGCGGCCGTGGTGGACGTCACAGTCGTGGAAGAGAAACCGAAGTCGCTAGTTGTTGACGCCGAGAAGCTGAACGTGGAAGCCGCAGCGGTCGCAGCTGCAACACGTTTGGCCTCTTCCTCTGCTTGAGCACGAGCGAGCGCAGCAGCAGCTTCCTGCTCTGCCTTGAAGCGAGCCTCAGCCTCTGCACGTGCACGAGCCTCCGCCTCAGCACATTCGCGGGCTTCCTGCTCAGCACGAGCACGCGCTTCAGCTTCTGCCTTCGCACGAGCCTCTTCTTCCGCGCGAGCGCGGGCCTCTGCCTCAGCGCGCTCACGTGCCTCACGCTCGGCTCGTTCCCGAGCTTCCTGTTCAGCACGTGCGCGAGCCTCCGCCTCCGCGCGTTCCCGTGCCTCTTGCTCGGCACGTACTCGAGCTTCAGCCTCTGCCCGTTCTCGCTCAACCTGTTCTGCTCGAGCACGGGCTTCGGCCTCCGCTCGTTCACGAGCTTCCTGTTCTGCTCGAGCACGAGCCTCGGCTTCAGCTTGTTCACGAGCTTCCTGTTCTGCTCGAGCACGAGCCTCGGCTTCAGCTTGTTCGCGAGCCTCTTCTTCTGCTCTAGCACGAGCTTCGGCTTCGGCACGTTCACGAGCTTCAGCTTCAGCCTGAGCTCGAGCATGGGCCTCAGAACGAGCGCGGGCTTCGGCCTCTGCTTGTGCTTGAGCAGCAGCTGCAGCCTCAGCCTGAGCGTGCGCGAGAGCAGCCGCTGCGGCTGCCTCATCATCATAACCTGACGTAGCTTCATGGAACACATCGCTTGAAGTGACGGTAGCCTGGACGAGACCTCCTGATACACCTCCGTTCAAGATGGACATAAGGACACTATCACTGTCGAGCAGCGCCTGGTGAGCCAAATAGCTTGCTGCAGGTGAGACCTGCACTCCACCGGGTTGCGAAGCGAGAATGGCTTCGGCTTGCGCGGACAAATCCAGGTTTTCGAACAGCTCAGAATTTCTGCTTGGATCAGCCAAACTCTTGGCCGCTCGCGAGCTGACGGCAGCAAGATCTTCCCGCCATTTGTCCATCACAAGTTCAATCTTCGACGGACAATAGCTGCGAGCAAAGAAAGCGGCTTCTGGGAACCGCTTGGTTTCCTTGAGCACGTCCATGCATTCAGTCGTCTTCCCAAGCAGGAGGTAGCAGATGAAAGAGATGTTGTAGCGTCGCTTTTCCTTCGTTAACAGAGCCAGCTGCTCGAGGCCAGCGCGATCACCACGACTCGAGTAGAGGATCAAGAGCAGGCTGTAATCATCAGCTCGAAGGGCGCACTCCTCAGCGAGTGCAAACTGAAAATCGTTCAATGCCAGGTCACCAAGCTGCTTCCACTTGTGCTGAGTCTCCGTCGACAACTCCTGCCCGGCAGCAACCTTCTGATCAATCTCATTCAACATAATCTCGCGTGCAACGTCCAACTTCGCTAGCTGCACAGCCAAGTCAAACTTCTGATCAGGATCCGTGCTGAGAGCAAGTGCCTCCTCTTTGAAGCCCTGGGATTCAAGGAAGCGAGCCACATAATCCATCTGATCTTGTGGAATCTTTGGGAGAATAGCATTAGCTGTTTCAAAATCGCGACGAACAACAGCCGTTTGATACTCTAGCATGACAAGGGACACCGTGTAGCTGTACACATTCTTCATCTTGTCCATCAAGAATACAAGGTTTTCACGAGGCAAGTAACCAAGCATGTAGAGCTTCTGGTCGAGGTGAGCGAGGGTCATAACTTCACCGCCCACGTAGTAGTTCAGACGGCCACCAGCATTTGTGTAAAGGAAGCAGTCGCCAACCCAGGTTCCAGTGCCAACCTTCTCCGAGATTTCGTGTAGCAAGTCAAACGCACCATCAACACCTTCGTCCGGATGAACAGCACCAGACGCGAAAGCCTGAGCCACCAACTCCTTGTTGTACTGCAGCACGTAGAAGCTTGAGTCGCATGCAAGAACAACCAAATTACCTGCTTCCGACCAGAAGACATTCTTCACCGCAACATCGATTTTGCGAATCAAACGCATTTCGTCCCAGTCGTACATGGCAATACAGTCATTTCCCTTGATGCCGATAGCCCCGCTCCCACCGAAGAGGCCCTCGGCAGAACACACACGTGGCTTCTCAGACTTGTACTCCTTGAAGTTCTTAAACAGCGTGACCTTCGAAATGCTCTCACGTACAACGTAATCACCGGTGCCCGTCGGCGACCACGCAAAATCAAGCGCAGAGCCGAATGCCTTGTTACGGAGCTGCTGGGAAGTATAGATGATGTACTCGCCGTCACCGCAGACGACAACGTATCGACCATTGTTGTTGTGCTTGACCTTTTGTGGGTAGACGTCGCAGTTACCGAGCTCACGCGACGCAAGCGGCACTTTCTCTCCATCCTGTAGCGCCATCTCAGCAACCACACCTTTCACGCTCGCGGTGTGAACGTCGTTGTTGTTCGTCCAAATGAGCTTTCCGCTCGGATCCATACTGACAACTGGCGTGTCGTGACCAAGTCGAAGCACAACCGTACCTTCGTCGTAGCCAATTGCGAGTTTGTTAGCTGACTTCAGAGCGGCAAGTGCCCATGCACGCTCCATTCCATAGTTCAACGTGGTCTCTGGACGGTAAGTGGTCGAGTGCCACATACGAACGGCACCATCCTCACACGCTGAAATGATGATAGGCAACCGTGGGTGGTAGAGCACTGACGTGAGGTTGTTGCTGTGACCATCAAGCGTGTGCACAATCGCCTTGGTTTGGTAGTCCCAAATCTTGACCGTCTTGTCATCCGAGCCCGAAATCAAGTACGGCTTGTCACCACCTGGGTAGTAGTCGATGCAGTTAACTCCGCGCTCGTGGCCTTCGAGAGAGAAGTGTGGGTGCGCTGAGCCAATACCCCACACCTTGATGGTGCGGTCAAGCGCGGCACTAGCAAATGTGTTGGTGTCCTTCGGGTTGAACTTGACCATCATGACGTAGTGACCGTGACCTTCGAAAACCTGCGTGCAGATGAAGTTCTTGTCCCAGTCCCACATCTTGATGTTCATATCATCCGCACATGTGAGGAAGCACGGGAGCGTTGGGTGCACTTCGATGTGTCGGATGTAGTCCGAGTGCGCCTCAAACGCCGCAACCTTCTCCATGGTGTTGTAGTTGAACACGCGCACTTGCATATCGTCCGAGCTCGTGATGATCCACTGCTTGCGCGCCACAAACTTGGCGTTTCGCACAGGCAACGAGCTCACTTCAATGGTCTTGACCAGGGACTGTGTGTCGTAGTTCCAGATCATGATGCTGCCCGAGTACAGCGCCGAGAGCACCCATGGCTCAGTCGGGTGCAGATCCACGGACTTGACGCGTTCCGAACGCGACGAGAGCTTGCGCTTAATGTCCAGGCGAAGCGGCTGTCAAGGCGGCATTTAGTTAGGGAAACCAACGAACAGAAATGAAGAATTGCACAGCCGATTCGAAGCATTACAAGACGAACAAGGCATCCACGGATTCAGCACAACATCCGCTATCGAGTGATATGCTTTTCATCCGCGTCAACCGATTCCATGCCTCATAAAGCGTCCGCGACCGGCAGTGCATGCGTGTTGCCCAACTCACCATGTTGACCTACGTGGCGTCGCGATGGAAGTGGTCCGCAAGATATCCCCCTTGGGTCAATGGGCTTTATGGGTCACTCAACCCGTTCGACCCGGGTTTGGCACCTGTGTTAATGGGTACCTTGTATTAGATCTCGCAGTTGTGACAGTACACTGGGTGCGGTTCGCTGGGGAAACAAGCATAGGGGAACGTGGGGAATATGGCGACCAGTAGCAGTGCCGCGACGACGATGGAGGACGCGCCGCCGAACCACACGCTGTACATCAAGAACCTGAATGACAAGATCAAGCTGGACCGCATGAAGGAGTCTCTGTACGCGAGCTTCTCGGCGCATGGCAAGATCCTGGAGATCGTCATGAGCAGTGCGCACCGCCTGCGTGGCCAGGCGTGGATCACGTTTGATGACGTGCCGAGCGCCTCGAACGCGCTGCGGGCCATGAACGGCTTCGTGCTGTTCGAGAAGCCACTCGTGATCCAGTTCGGCAAGCAGAAGGCGGACGTGATCGCTCGTCGCGAGGGCACGTACCAACCACGGGAGAAGCGCAAGCTCGAGGTCAAGGAGGAACCGACGGGCAAGAAGGAGCGCGCCAACGGCCACGCACCGCCATCGGCCCCTGCGCGTGTGCCTCCTCCACCGCCGCCGTCCCAGAACCCGCCCAACAAGATCCTGTTCCTGCAGGCGCTGCCCGAGTCGTGCAACGAGCAGATGCTGAGTGTGCTCTTCAAGCAGTATCACGGCTTCAAGGAAGTGCGCATGGTGCCAGGCAAGAAGGGTCTGGCGTTCGTCGAGTTTGGCGACGAGGCCCAGGCCGCCATTGCACTGCAGGGACTCCACGGCTTCAAGCTCACGCCCACAGATGCGCTCAAGGTTTCGTTCGCAAAGAAGTAACTACATGAATGAAGACGATGAGAGTGCTAATGGACACGCCTGCGTCTGCTATGTGGTGGCGACTTGCAAGAGCTAACGATGGAGATTGTAGGGTATGACGAGTCAGCATGGAGCACCGTCATGGATCCATGGATACCTATCCAGAGCTGACAGCACTGATGAAGCCTGATGAAGTCGGTAGCATTGGCCAGTCCGATGCCACAATCCAGAGCATTGGATTGATGCAGCAGCCAATGTCCACGAGACCGAGTCTCATCATGAGCTCCTTGGCACAGTCCAGGTAAGTTTTACCGTAAATGACCCGAAGGTACGCTAACTATTAACGGAAATCACGATTTCAATCGCGACCACAAGAGCACAACAAGGGTGGGGGCATGAATGCCATGGATGGTCCCATTCGTGGTCCTCACGACGTACGTGAAGGAGACGCCACAAGGGGGGATGACAGAAGGGGGCAGAACCCACAACAGAGCCACAAGGGAGTCCTCTGGGGGATCTGCGGGGGTCCTAGGACCTCCCTTTTCCTGTGGATGAAGATCGAGCTCAACTCCTCGGTTAGTAGCCGTCTGCTCACCACTAGAAGATCAGCTAAGGCCGATTGGGTCCGCGTGGCTTGTCCGCTGTGATCGTGAGGAGGTCGATTCGGTTTTGGCGTCACCGAGTGTACTGTGTTGTGGGTTTCGCCGCCATGTCGCGATAGTCGTGCCGCCCTGTCCGTTCGCGTCGTCGTTGCTCGTCAGTTCTTCGTCGACCACCCAGCTGACTCCTGTTATGTCAGACGCGGCCAGTGGGTACGTTGGTTGTCTCCGCCCTTTCTAACGCATCCTGCCGTCGCAATCGACAGGCCATGGACTGTGAGCGGTGGCAACTGGCCAAAACGTCGTCTTGATGTACGGCATTCCCCAACACAGCTCGCTTCGAGCATCATGGAGAACCCCAAGAGCGTCGGTCTCGACCACCACTACGTCCGTGAGCCGGACAGCGGCCGTGCGGCGGGGAATGTGCTGCGGATCAAGCACCAGATCGAGGTCATGGACGCCACAATGGACACGACGGAGGCGCGGGCAAAGGAACTGCTCGCCTTCCACGCAGACCGCGAGTCGTGGGTGGTGTACCGCACGCTCTGCCGGCTGCGATTCGGGTACCTGTCGTTCCTGATCCTCATGATTACCCTCGCGTTTTCGTTCACTGTGCTCATGGAGATTTTTTTCGCGTATTCCTGCCAAGCTCCCGTACGTTCACACCGCTGTACGTCGTCCGCTCGCTGCTGCTGCTGCTCTTCCTGCCCGTCATCGTCTTTGTGCTCTCCTATTTCTTTGAGGAGAGCTGGCGGTTTCTGATCGATGCGGTGGACAAGACCGACGGCGGCCTCCCCAAGTTTCGACTCGCACTCGCGGTTGTGATTCACTACGTACGAAATCGTCAGTGTTTCAAAACTGAACCCAACACATCGACTCAAGCGCCTGCGAGTGAAGCACCGCGACCGACATTACGCTTCAGTCTGCCAGTCATTCGCAGTGTCGAGGACCCATACGAAGACATTGACGAGGACAGTTCTCCTCGTGATCTTCCGAACGAAGCACCTCAACAATTGCCTGGAGACACAGCAGAGAGCCACGACTCGGTAGCTCGACGTCGATGGAAGAAGGCGATCGCGACTGTCATCAGCACGAACGCTCTGAAGAAACGCGGCTTTGACGGCCCCTCATCGGTCTCTCCACGTTCGTTGCCGTTGATCTGGTCTGCCCCGTGCTCTTTGAGGTTGTGACCGTTGTGATGTTCGTGTTCACCTTCATCGCCTACTGGTCACCGTACGAGGCCTTGCTCTCCTACGTCCGCAGTGGGTTCTGGCTCATGTTCCTGTATTTACTCGTCTGGATCGTGTGTCACTTCTGGAGCAGTCGCAACCTGCACATGCGTCGTCTCGTGAGTCACTATCGACGGAATCGACGTAGCATGAAGCGCCAGATGCGGTCGACAACCCGGGAACGACAGGCTCAGAATCTGTGGCTGCTTGATGTCGGCTTCCGCTTCTACCACCACATTGCTGTCTCGCGTCTCCACCTCGCTCCGAGTCGCCACTCCCGCGAGACCGATTCCGATCGAATCACCATCGATGTCTCCAGTGACGCAGCTCCAGTGACGTCTGCCAGCAATCCATCACGATTTCGAGTCTTCTGTATGAATCTGCGAGAGAAGAACCCGTGGCATCGGCTCTCCCTTAACCACCAGGCGCGTATCCTGGTGTTCGGTTGCGTCCTGGCGTCCCTCGTGGCGTTCTGGTCGTTCCTCGCTGGCTGGCCATTGCTCGGTCTGTGTCTCGTGCTGCTCAGTCGAGTGATCCAGCGTCGCTTCCCCCAGATCTTCGGCTCCATGTTCCGCCATTTTGTCACTGTCTTCGTCGTGTTCTCGCTCGTCTTCTTTTCGTCGACGTGGATCGTCGGCACTTTCGTGTGGGGTGACAGCTTCAAGCTCGGAGATCCGACCTACAGGACGTTTGCCACCTCCAAGACTCCGTTGGCCCCCCACAGCGGAGTCACGACGTTTTCCATCGACTATCCGGTCTGCAGCCTCGACTACGACGGCCTCACGATCTTAGACCTCGCTCTCATTGCGGACGCGTCCTACAGCACGCCGTTCACAGCTCAAACGCGCACGATGCACAACCGGTTTTCGGGCACTGCGCTCGCCAATTTCACGATGGTGAACCACAGCTCCGAAGTCGAACACCACGTGTGGATGGAAGTGTTCTTCCCGACCCTGAACGTCACTGTTGTGTCCATCCGCGGCACGGCGACAGCAGCAGATGCACTCGAAGACATGCACTTTTGGTTTGGCATCTCGTTACTACAGGGTGTCAATATGTTCGTGCCATTTCTCAACGGCCTGCCCCAAGATTTCATCGTGAGCCTCTTATCGATGAAGGCCATTGCGTGGTTCATGCCCGAGCCCGTGTTCCAGCCTCTGCTCAACCACGTCACGAAGGTCAAGGAGCGAGTGGGTGGTCGCTTGATCATCACAGGACACAGCCTGGGGGGAGCCATGGCGGCTGTGGTCGGCGCCCGGGGCCAAGGCACGTGCAGTGTCGCTGTCAGGACCAGGGCTCCTGTACTCACGAGGACGCTTCGACGTCAACACACAGGACGTGCGAGACTACGTGCTTACGCTCAAGCCACACAAGGATATTGTCCCACAAGTGGACAAGCTCGGCGGCATGGTGCAGGAGCTACGATGCCGGGAGACGTCCCCGCTGCGGTGCCACAGCACGCGGACGCACCTGTGTGAGCTCTACCTGTCGTGTGGAGACTCTCGCCAACGCAATTGGGCCGTCAACTCCGAGTGCCAGCGCTACAGGGAGCTCCCGTCGGACGACTGAGACGGAGACGGATGGAGACTTCGAGCATCAGCTGGTACGATGCATGCAACTCGACGACACCACGACCGATATGGGTGAGCCGGTATTATAGTCATCAGCTCACCCACACGCATGCGCACTGTCGGGGCATGGCGGACAGACGACGATTACAGCGAGACTATTTAGTAGTCAGGCAGTGGCGGGAACTAGACTTGGACAGCCACAGCGATGCCTCTCCCCTCCGCACGGCAGCAGTTCGAGCATGGACGATGGCCGGCGAGACTCACCCGTGGCTTCTGCTCTCGTCCGAGTCTCCACGGACCCATAGCCCAGCCGCGCGCGCCCCGGTCGGCTCTTGGTTTGCACGCCTCGTGAACTCGTACCACTCGAGCCGCATCGCGTTCCTTACTGTGCTCACCGGCGCCTTCTTCGTGCTGCTATGGATTGCATCCGTCAACACGGCCCAGCTCAGCTCATGGCTCTCGCTCGAGAGTATGACGGCGCTTGTCGGGCTCTGTGCTCTCCCGCGCTTCCAATTGTATACGCTGTCTCGAGACGGCCGGCCACTCGGCCGCTCGCTGCTGCTGCGAGCGTGTGAGCTCATCGTCTCTCTCCAGCGCCTCGCGTGGTTCGGGTTGGTGCTCACGGCGGTCTTGTCGATATGGATGCTCTCCGAGGTTTCCGACTTCGTGATCGCTGACCGACCCCCTGGCCCACGACCAAAACGGAGGCCACCTCCAGCCCCCGAAGAAGACCTCCGTGACGACGTCGACCTCTACGCAGGCTCCACCGACATCGCGGAATCGACGTCTTTCTGGCTTGGCCTCATCGCCAT
>KE464177.1:11026-21434 GCA_000387445.2 Pythium aphanidermatum DAOM BR444 | reverse complement strand
GTAGGCAGCGGTGGGTGTGAACGTTGTAACCACGATACCGAATAGTCAAGACAGCCTCAAGAGTTGCGTAGGCCACGACACAGATCCCAATCACTGCGCGGTAGAGTCGTATCCGCCGCTGCTCTTTCGCAACTCCTCGATCCATCGACAGTCTTGCAAGTCGGCAAAGCTCGTCCGTGAGGGGCAGAAGGGAAAGCGCAATACCAAACAATGCCGTGTCGCCGGCACATAAGACAATCGTGATCCAGGTACTCTTGGCCTGCCGAAGATACAGAACCCCATGTATCCCGAGGCGGTCCAGCTGAGCGTACGTCCAGCGATGGAGATCATCTTCATCCACGAGTTGTCGCGACGGCTGGAGGCAGAACCAAACAAAGAACACTGACCGCAGCGAGCACCAGGCGAACACAAACGAGAAGAAGAGCCAAAAGAGCCATCGAACACTAGACGCGTGGACATCCCACCGGAGCCGCAAGTGCAGCATTGTGCCCAAAGTCGCGATGCTCGATGTCATAAGCATGGCGGTCGCGATCGGAGTCCACGTGAGAGCCATTGTCGCAGAAAGAAGGAATGCGTCGTCTCAAGTGTCCGTCATCCCGTGTCGCTCGCGACTCTGCTACTTTGACCAGATAGCACCATAAAAATGATCGCAGTGCCTTCGCTGGCCGTTTCGATACGACATTCGGGAATAGTTGCGGGACTGCCCAATGACCTTTTGGTAAGTCAAAAGTTAGGTCTTGAAAAGATGCGGCTGAGTCGGAGAGGACAAGTCGATATTTCCGTCAGCTTTCATAACTTTCATGTTTACAGCATCATGAGAGCATATCCAGTATGTCTTCCTCCTCTGAGTCCATCGCTTTGTGGGCAAGCGATGCTGGCTTCGGCACGGGCGTCTTGGGCGAAACGTGGCGGCTCGCTGGTGCCGCGTTCTTTGGAGATTCCTCGACTTTTATTTTCTTGTCCGACAGTTGAGCCGATGTCGAGGATGCGGATATTGGTGGAGCGGGGCGCTTGCGACTCCCCGTACTATGCGCCAGTGTCGTCTCTTCATCGTGCTCCACCTCACTCTTCATGATATCGTCTAAATCGTCAAGAACATCTGCTGCCGCGCACACTTGAGATGGCATTTGAAGCTGTGAGGCGAGTTGGGTGTATGCGTTGATAGCTTCTCGCTTCATCCTAGAACGAGTCGTTCGAGTTGGCTCTGGTGAGTTCTCTTCATCGACGTCTTCTTCTGTCCCGCTCCCCTCACTCCCCTCGTTCTCCTCTTCATCATCCTCGTCATGCTCCTCTTCGCTTTCTTCGTCTTCATCATCGCATTCTTCTTCTTTGACTTTTTTACGCGAGTTCGCTAGCTTTGCCCCGACTGTTTTCTTCCTTGCGACTGCAGTCCTGCGCTGCCTCGTGTTTTTACTTTTCGCGGACGGTAGGGCCACTGAGCCATTTGCCTTGGCGTTGGCAACCGTCAGTGCGTGCTCCAGTCGTTGGATTTCTTCTTTCTTCGCGTTTAAGACAGCGCAGAACTTGTCAAACAACTCATCTTCGAGCCGTTGCTTCGCCTTCAGAGCACTTTCCAATAGTTTCTCCTTCGCCTTTAGCATCCCTTCCAACTCCTGCACGCGCTCCCGCTGCTGCTTGGCATTAATTTGACTACGCATACTGTACACGACCACTTCATGCAGCAGTTCCTGATAATATTCGCCCACTTTCTCCTCATCTGCCACCGCCGTGAAGCTTACACTCGTATATTTCATCGCGAACCCCGACGTCGCATGTTCCATGAGCGTCAACGTCGCCTTCTCAGAAGCCCACTTGTATGAAAACCGTGGCGCTTGATCTGCATGAGCTGCGTCCAGCGTGAACGACTGCTCTAACGCATTAAGGAACTCGCTCGCGGAGCAGTCAAGCACTACCGGTTTCTGCTTCTCATGCACCTCTGTGCGCCATACGCCGCGCCCTTGCAACACCTCCACACACAAGAACGTCTTCTTATTCGTTGTATCCAACTGCCGCTTGCAGCCCACGTAAACCGCCGCCGGTAGCGTCGCCGATGCCGGCGCATCAACCCATTCGACCGCCAATTCCACCAGCGCCATCGTGATGCCAACTGATGCTTGGGTTACACTTTTCAACCCGGTTACACCACTGCACTCTCACCATAGTAAAACCGGTATTGATACCGGTGGCTGTTGTAGTAGCGTGGGACATTCGACAACCAAGATGGGGATCAGGTCAGTCCAGAAGAAGCTACCCTCTGTGAGGAGACCATCACTCTGTGCCGTCTAGGTTTCCCTTCCTCCTTCCGCCCCCTTCCCCCCTCCCACTATGCTCGCCTCCATGGCGCTAAGCCACCAGGACGAGGCGCTCGCCTCAACGCTGCTCGTGGACGTGCGCCGCGCGCTGCAGGCTCGCGATATTGATCAAGCACGAACCGCATTCCTCCGCCTGCCGGCGCTTGAACGTCTGCATGAGAAGTGGCTCGAAGATGTGCTGCGTGACGCGTACACGGCAGGGCTATTCGACATCAATGCTGTGTTGAGCTTCCTCGAGAGCCTGCCAAACTGGACGTGGACGCTCGATGGATGCTGTGTGCTTCACCGTATAAACGTATCGCTCGAGACCGCGACTGCGCATGTCGTTCACGTGCCGACATTGCCGCTTGCGTACTTCCTGCACAAGCTCGTGAACCATCTGGACGGTAGTGTGAAAGTGCGCGCTGAGAGTTACTGGTACGAATGGGTGAGTCCAACGATGCGCGCAATCGTCATGGGCAAACCACTTGTGATCGAGTCGTTCCTTCGACGAGAAGTGCTGTATACCCCGACAAGCAGTTTTGCATTTGATTTTGATCGACGGAATGTGTTCACATGGCGTCAGCCATGGACGCCTGATGAGCGGAAAGAGCAGTGGCGTCTCGTACCGGCAAGCGTGAATCGTGATCGGTTTTTCCTGCAGAGTGTCCAGTATGACGAGTACCTGTACGCTGCTGACTATGCTAAATTCCGACGTGATGAGCGCGGGAACTTAAGAAGCCGAGTCTTTGGATGGCGTAAGCGTGATGATCCGGTTGGGGACGCTGGTCATTGGCAGCTCGTGCCCATCGATCCTCAAAACCGTGATGTGTTCGCAATCTACAACCCATACCAGAAGGAGTACCTATACTCACCCAACGACGTTTATGATCGCGAACGGCGTTACGTCTTCACAGCTGCGCACTGTCCAAAGGACGCGGCATGGATGGAAGAGCGTAAGTGGCGAATCATTCCGCTGCATCTCACCCCAATGGAGAAGGGAATCGAGGCATTCTTTATGAAAAAATATCCAGAAGCTGTTGAGTTATTAACAGAAGGCCTTCATGATGAGTCGGACCAAGCCGAGCATGTCAAGTGCTACGTCTACCGAATGACCGCAAATCTGCGCATGGGGAACACTGAGCTTATCAAAGGAGATTTTGACAAAGTCGAAGCTGTTGGTGGTGATAAAGCCGCTATTTTTCATGGACTCCATCATTTATGGAATGAAAGCGCCGCATTCTTGCAACTATCGTCGGATATTCGAGAAGAGACACATTGTGCAACTGCGATGGTATCCGTTGATCATCACATCCAACGAGGTGATCAACTGTTCGTGATGAAGGACTACGAGGTGGCGCTTGGTGCGTTTGAAGAGGCAGCCTGCGCCCAGCTGGATACTGAAGATCCTGCATTGCGTTCGAAACAAATGGTAGCAAGGCTATCAAGCGCCAAGTGTCACTTTGCCATGCACCGAACCGATGCAGCTTTGGCCATCCTCAAAAGCCTTATGGAATTGTCCGATCAGCTTGCGAGCGAGATGGAAGCAAGAGTGCTGATGTGGATGGGTCGCTGCAAACGACAACAAAAACAATACGAGCAAGCCGTGAGCCTGTTGGAAAAAGCGTTGGACAAGTTAGCAACGACAGCAGAGAACAATAGTGGCCACCAGTGGCTCAAGCAGTGTGTGGTGATTGAGTTGCAGGTGGTCGGGATTCACCGGAAAGAACTGCTTGATAACCTACTGGAGAGATGTGAAGAAGCTGCCTCGCAGCTTCCGCGTGAGCGAGATGAGGTAGCCCCACACGCCGCAGAAAATATTGTGCAGCAGATGGTGGATCTCTTCCACTGCCCTTTGAGTCTAGAACTGATGCAGGATCCCGTAATGACACCCAACGGAGATACATATGAGCGTGACATGATCGAACGGCATCTCGAAGTGAACGGTCAGTTTGATCCAATGACCCGATCCCCGCTAACAAAATCGCAGCTGTATCCCAACCGAGCGCTCAAGATGCTCATGGATACACTATTGAGTGAGCACAAGTTGGGACTGTTGCTCGCATCATGCTCGACGTAGTTACAATATCTAGCCAGATCATAAGAAATAAATGAAGGTGCCAAAATTGTTGCTCTCCAAGAATATCACTCCTGACAAGTCAAGACTCATTCGTCGAATGATCGTCCAACGACCGACTTTTCGGAGGTTTCAGCTCGAACAGTCGTCAAGCGGAACGGGTTTCTGGCCCGTTGACTGGACGGGTGGGAGAAGGATCACACAAGAAGTGCTGGTCATGACTGCTGAAGCATCGAATTTGCAATAATGATATGGGCTCCGATAGCAGCATGCTTATCATCCGTCTCAGCGCTTGCCACCTTCTCCACAATGGTCCATCTGCGTATTCGTTGGGATGTCCATGCCTCCTCGGTGCGATGGCTTTTTTGGCTATTCTTTCTGTTTATCTTCATTCGTTGTGCCACGCGATCGATTTTTTTCGGCTGGATGAGTATGCTCCCGGCAAACCAGCTCGTTGACGAGAGCGTTTTTCATAGTTGGACATACGGACAACTGGATCGACTCGGAGTTCACAGTATCCGATACCTTCAGCAAGCAAGGAAGGCATGGATCACGTGTGTTTTGTGTCTTGGTGACCTTGCGCTTTGTGGCATCGCGCTCACTTTGTTTCCTCTCGCGTACGAGCTTCATCATCTAGCAAAGTTTTCTATGGATCGTGGAGTGAAGAAAGAGCAAATTCAGATACGGCGCTACAGCATCGTAATCGGCGGCGGCGTGATTGTATACGGGATCACACAACTTGTACTGACGATTTTGCACCAAGGATATAATGTGTACACGCATCGATGCCTCTTAGCAGTGTATTTTGCACAGATTGTAGGGCTGTGCTACATGATGTCACAGATCCTTCGACTAAAAATCAATGGGCGTAAGTACGAGACTGTCCACGGAGTTTTTGTCGCGTCACCAGTGTATCAGCGATTGAAACGCATCATGTGAGTGATGGGCATGTTTATTCGATATGGATTCGCCTAATTTCCCTTTGTAGGTTGGTGTATGCGATGTTTGCGGTTCACTTCCAAGCATCAATGCTACTCATCTGTTTCCATGATGTCTCTCCGGATGACAAGGTCATGGGGGCCGTTGGTATTAGTCTTGTTGTTCACAACGTATTTGGTCTCGCTCTTGCAATCACGACAAGTTGCTCTCAAGCCTGTGTATTCTCTACTTGTCGCAGTTGCCTCCCAGATAACTTCGAGGTGGAGTACTCGCGACATCAACTCGGCCTGCCTGGCGATGCGGATCTTGAGGCTCCGAGAGAAAACCCGGTATTTGTGTACACTGATGTTGAATCCTCAAGTGCGCTTTGGGCCATCAACGGAGATGTTATGCGAATTGCCACAGAACTCCATGACGATATTTTACGAAAAACCCTGCCAAAGCATCGGGGCTATGAGATCACAACTGTTGGGGACTCTTTTCAAGTCGCATTTCACACAATACGTGATGCGATCGAGTTTTGCTTAGATGTTCAACTCCAACTTCTGCTGGCAAAATGGCCAAAAGAGTTGCATGGGCTGATTCCTTCGGTGATGAGAACACGTCAAGGACGCCGATTGATATTTAATGGTTTACGGGTTCGCATGGGCATTCATGATGCGTCCGAGTCTGACGGAGTTCTCATCCAAGATGTTCACATGGTGACGGGAAAAACCACGTATACCGGGATATCAGAAGTCGTCGCGGAATATGTCGGAGACTTGGGGCACGGAGGTCAAATTCTGATGACGGAACGAGTTGCGCGATGGCTTCTTCATCATCAGAATGACATATCGGTCGACATCTTCGCTGAGCGAGTGGGCGAGTTTATTGTACCACAAGTGAATACCGTCATCGACGTCTACCAGATCCTCCCAATAATCTTGGCTGGTCGTGCTCAGCACTTCTCCACAGCACCTCGGCAACGCTCCCACAACCACATATCTTGCACGCAGTCTCTCCCTCTGAGTTGTCAGCAAGGCTATCAGAGTGCAACCGAACCAATGGAGTCGCCTATTGAACTGCCAGCGACACCTTCGATTGGGTACAAGCCGTCACCAACACCTACAACACCAGGAGATCAAGCCTCGGCGGCATGATTCACAATTGCCAACACTTCAGTGTGCAATCGCTTATCCATGGTCCAAATCGAAGAAAATCACACCCTGGTATGAAATTGTGCCTGTCTCCACCGAAGGTGTATTGGCCAATCATGTGGCGATGTGAGGTGCGGAGGTTGGATCGCCCGATCTGATTGCCTGGATGAGTCGCCATGATGGCATCCTTCGAAGTTGATGTCAGGTGGCAATATTTCGGGCGTATCAATGGGCGCTGTGAGTTGTTGTCAGCTACCTCCCTTGCTCGAGCTGCAGCCGCAGCGCTATTTTCACAGCCAGATCTGGTTGTGCCAAGTGGACTACCCAGTACCAGCGCGCTCACTGAACAGTGAAGATGATATGGACTCCAATCGCTGCAACCTTGTCATCAATGTCAACCATTGCTACTTTTATGACGATGCTGAATTTGCGATATCGGTGGGATGTCCATTCGTCAAGCATCCGGTGGCTCTTTTGGTTGTTTTTCGTCTTCACATGCATGCACTGCTCTATGCGGTCAGTTTTCTTCACTTGGTTGAGCGTACAGCCCCACGACGGACTGGTTGATGTAACTGCAGTTGATGGTTGGAAATACGGTCAGCTTGATCGACTTGGAGTACACAGTATTATATATCTCAAACAGGTCCAGTCAATTTGGATCACGACAGTACTAAGCGTGGGGGATCTCGCGTGGTTGGGTGCCACGCTCACTCTCTTCCCCCTCACTTACGAACTGGCACGGCTAGCAAGAGTTACAATGGATCGCGGTGTCACCAAGGAAAATCATCAAATTCAACACTATGGTGCTATTGTTTCTGCTGGAGTCGGGTTTTATGCAATCGGACAAGTCGCTCTAGTGTGTATTTATGGTGGATACAATTTGTATTCTCACCGATGCCTCCTCGGGGTTTACTGCGCACAGTTTGTTGGCGTGGGATACATGCAGTGGCACTTATTCCGATTGAAAACAAGCGGCCGAAAATATGAAGCTATCCAAGGGATACTAGTAGCATCACCGCTGTACGAACGACTCAAGCGCATCATGTGAGTTTTTCTCGCGGTATAACCTACTTATTCTCATCGTCTAATAGCTCTGTTACATGCTAGACTGGTGTATGCGCTTTGTGTCGTTCATTTTCAAATGTCGATGATCCTCCATTTTATTTACGATACCAAGCCTGATGAAGGTGCACAATTAATCCGTGGTTTAAGCTTCGTTGTTCACAATATGTTTGGATTGATCTTGGCCATCATAACAAGCTGCTCTCAAGAATGCGTCCTCAAGCTATATCAAAATTGGCATGGGCACGGGTCGTGTGTCCATAACTTAAACCACACTGAGCCATTTGGTCCAGACTTGGAAACCCCACCACAACACCCTGTATTTGTTTACACGGACATTGAATCGTCTAGCTGGCTTTGGAACTGCAACAGTGAGATCATGCGAGTATCGACTGATATTCATGACAATATCATCCGGTCGGCAATTGTCAAATACCGAGGATATGAGATCACGACGGCTGGTGATGCATTTCAAATTGCGTTCCGCACGATTCATGATGCGATAGAGTTCTGCATCAATGTGCAACTTCAGTTATTGAATGCAAGTTGGCCGAAAGAGCTGCATACTATGGTTCCTGCGACGTACCATGTTCGTTCGGGTCGACGTGCCATTTTCAACGGTATTCGTGTGCGGATGGGTGTCCATGATGCAGCCGAGTGTGAAGGAAAGCTAGTTCAAGATCTGCATTCCGTAACGAAGAAGGCGACGTACACTGGTGTGTCCGAAGTCATCGTTGAGGATGTGGCGGATCAAGCTCGTGGCGGCGAGATTCTCGTGACCGGTCGTGTTGCGCAGTGGCTCCAGACGTATCAAGGCACTTTGTCATCACCTATTGCTATCAACTGCGTCGGTGCCTGTGTCGTTCCGTACGTGAACACAAGCGTTGATCTGTGGCAGGTCCTCCCTTTTGCTCTTTCTGACCGTGCACGTGTGTTCAGTGTCGCTCCGGTGGCCTTGAAACCGGCCGCAACTACCAAGATAGATAGCCAGTGCTGATAAGGCGAGTTGTAATCCGAGTCACGTTGTGTGGTCATGGTCACAGGACGCGAATGAGAAATGCCTCAGCGTGTTGAGGGTCTCTTCGTTCCGCCGGTTCACACCGTGTTCCACGTTTCTTTGCTAGTGGGTCCTTAGATCCGAGTGCCAGCAACGTCAAGATGTCTGCGACAGCCCAGCGAAGAAGATCTGAAGCTCTTCTCCGCCACGTCACATTTGCGACGCGAGACATGAAGGAGGATCCGACCGTCAACACAACCATCTCCCTATTCCAGTAATGTAGGCTTCTTCAGCTTCGAGAACACGCTGAATGACTCGCATGACGCGACACGCTTCTTGTTATGCCATCTGCAATGGAAACCCGTTGCCCCAGTCTCCATATTCACCATGTGCTCGCCACCTCGGTGTTCTCAGCGTGATGCACATCACAAGAGAAAGTGTCCGCCACGGTACGACTGGTATGATCCCGTGACGCATTCTTCCACGGTCACAAAATAGCGCTCGACACAGATGGCTCTGTTTTGGGTCGTGGAGAATGGGCAAAAAGCGTACTTAATCGAATATATGCCATCTACTTGCTTTCATGAGTGGTTATATCTAGGATAAATCTCCACGGCCATGACTTTACTGGCCCGACGTGCCAGAAAACGACCCGTCCAGTCGACTCAACAGGGCCGCAAAAATCCCTGGTCTGGACTTTTTTGTTCTTTGTGGTTCCTCCTTGTGGAACAACCAGACTCGCCGGGAAAATCGCCGCATGGTCTAAACGCGCGCCCCATCCAGCTGCTTGCGAGTCGGAACCGAGAAATACAGCACCTATCTGTAGACAACGCCACGGAGCGTTCTCCCCCAAGCAAATCCCCCACGCCGCCTCGATTAGACCGCGTGCGCGCCCACCGGCGGACACAGAGTCCTAACCAATCCCCCCTAACCAAAGTCCGACCGCCGCCGCCTCCCAGCCGACAACTCTGTCGCGCGACACCTTCCCCATCCCCACCAGCATGGGCATGGTGTGGACGCCCATCGCCACCGCCATGCTCATGGCGTCCAGCGTCGCGACCTTCCTCACCATGTGCCACCTGCGCTGCCGCTGGGACGTCCACGCCTCAAGCGTCCGGTGGCTCTTCTGGCTCTTCTTCCTGTATGTTTGGGTCTGGTGCGTGCTGCGCGCTGCTTACTTCCTCTGGATGAGTTTGTTGCCGCGCAAGGCCTTCGTCGACGTTGATGCCCCAGCCTACAGCAGCAGCGGCAGCCAAGAAGATGATCCCGTCGGATGGACGTACGAGCAGTTTGACCGCCTCGGCATCCACGCAATTCTGCACTTGAAAGACGCCAAGAAACCATCCATTACGACTCTGCTCATTGCCGGTGATGTCGCGCTCTTCGGTATCGCGATCTGCATTTTCCCGCTCACGTACGAACTCTGGCGCCTCGCGAAGTACTCGATGGACCGTGGTGTCAAGAAGGAGCAGAAGATGATCAAGTACTACGCCATCGGACTTCACTCGGCGATCCTGGCCTTCGCCTCGATGCAGACCATTCTTGCCGTCGTTTACAACGGGTACAACGTATACACGCACCGTGCTGTGTTGTGCGTGTACCTCATCCAGTTCTTGAGTCTCGGCTTCATGGCGGTGCTTCTCTGTATGCTCAAAGTGAATGGCCGCAAGTATGAGACAATTCACGGCACGTTCGTCGCCTCGCCGGTGTACCAACGACTCAAGCGCATCATGTACGTGTCCAAGAGGGGGATGGTCGCACCCTGGGTTCTGTGTTTTCTGATGCTTCCTTGAACCTCGCAGGCTTGTGTACGCGGTCTTCTCATTCCAGTATCAGCTCTCGACGATTATCATCTACTTTCACGACAATGCGGGTGCCAATGGCGTTGTCTCGGGCGTCGGTGTGA
>KE464176.1:19526-30020 GCA_000387445.2 Pythium aphanidermatum DAOM BR444 | reverse complement strand
CAACAAGAAGATCAAACGGCCCATGCATACACTGGAGCTCGGTCACCATAGTGTGTCTGAATGTAGGTGTGAAATCTAAAGATCGTGTGAGCTTTGCAGTCGATGGTGCTGCTGAGTCGTATCCAAGAAGCTCGAGCTCCATACCAAAGAATGAGTATCGACCATACTGGGACGCATCTCCAAATCGCCACACATCGATCAGGCGGATATGGTAGAGGACCTGATTGGGCGACACAACCTCCCTTGATCCACCCAACGAGTCCCCAGATCTGGTCGCCACGCGTGCGTGGTCCATACGAGACTTCTGCAGTTCAACGTCATTATGAGAACCTTCTGCTCAACATTTGAGGAGCTATTTTCGATCACCAAATGTTGATATTTTGGAAGTTCTTGAAGAATCACTTTATAGGATCTACGGAATCATGAAAGGGCGTCTGGTTGGATCGCGGCAACTCGATATGCGGAGCAGAGGCGGCGCTTGGCAGATACTGTGCCGTCGACTCAACGCGACTCGTCCTATTGGCGCGTGAAACGAAGACGCGAGCGCGGACATCACACGTGGCGACAGCGAAGCAGAGGTCCATGCTATGGGGCAGCGCATGAGCTCGTCGTGCTGCCCATGCCTCAGTGAATGTTGGAGCGCGCGTCGTAGATCACAGTCCCACGATGGCGCTGTTAAACCTGTCAATAAGTTGTCTGCACCTGAGAATGCCCACGTACTACAGCCGTTGGTCGTCGAAGACGAAAGTTGGAAGAAGTGGAGTTCATACAACCTCATTCACAACGGTGCAATGCCACGAAGCAGCGAAGAAGCAAGCAGAGAGAGTTACTACAATCCTCCGGTTTACGTGAGTCAAACACACCAGCCCGCAGCTGAAGCAGTGTGGGACTTATAAAGTCCGCCAAAAAGAAGAACAACAACATGAGCAGGAAGGTCGTTTTCAAGCTGCAGCTGTGACAATAAAGATTGTACGTTGATTGTGGCTGAAAGGAACATTTATGCGGGCTACTATTGCCCAGTAGTCGAGCATCTATTCTGTCATGGATGCCTTACCTGATCTGCTTGGCCACCTGAAGCGCATTGATAACGCTGGCGGGGTCCAAGTTCAGCTTTGAATTAAACTATAAAGGGATCCTTGAGCGAAAACAGCACAAAACGACGGAGCACTCAGCGCGTGGCGTCCCCTCGTCGTGCGAATGTGGGTGCGCATTCTTTTGTATCTCCTCACCTCCCGTACCATCACAGTGTCGTGTACGGAGGCATTCTTAAGACATTCAGCCTTCAGGAGTTCAACCTTTTCGAGCCCGCCTTTGGGTATCATGTATTCATCTGCACGTATTTATCGCCGCTTATGATGCGGACTCTTTTTCCCCTTCTTCTTCTTCTTGGTGCTACTCGTTCGAGGCGTCTCGCTGCCGTCTGTAGGTGCTGAGGCAGTGTCATCAGCTCCTTGACGGATCGAATCATCACTCACGAGGAAGCTGCGCATGGAGGAAGAGTCCGATTCGTACGAGCCAAAGCCACCACGCCCCTGGATGCTATCGTCATCTCCAAAGACATGCGATGACGATAAACGGGTGGTGGTGGGGCGCACGATCTCTGAGCTGTCGATGCTTTGGCGTGGCTCATGCTCTGCCTCATGAGACGACGCGTACGAATCATCGGCTGCCGATCGCACGGACGCGTTGCTCTCGCCACGCTCATTGCGGAGAAGCTGATTGGAGCTGCCCTGCAGACTACGCTCGCTCGTATCTAGTGCCTTCAGCGATCGCATCGACGCATCATCGAACCCCAACTGAGTCTCGGGACTCAGGTTCCAAGCATGAGCTTCTTCTCCGGCGCTACCAACGCGTTTCTTACGACCATCATCATCATCATCATCCTCGTCGTCGTCCTGTTCATCCATAACGTCCCTGCTGTAGCGCTGCTCGTCGTCCTCGTCATTCGTGAGCGTCATCATGGCCATCGTGCTGCTCTGCTCCACGGGCTCCTCTGTCCGGTTAGTGACATCGGTCGACTCGTTCGCATCGAGCAGCTTCTCCTGCAGCGCCTCATTCTTTACTTGGCCCGCACGTCGGTCGGTCAAGCAGCAGCAGCACGTCGCACTTACTGCCTGGCCCATGGTCTGCGCAACTGCCAGTCCCCGCGCATGCAGGACGAAGTGAAGCGGCGCTTCTCCATCAGTCGGCAGGGCAGCGTCACTACATCGAGGGAGCTCTTGATGGGAGAAGATCCACACCAATGTACCCATATCACATTATCAAAACCTTACGCAAAGTGCTTGAATTTTTTCGAAGGTGAGTCGATGTTCTCAAACACTTTGGACTTGCGGTTCTTGGGCGGGAGCTTGTGCTTCCAGAGTGTGCAATTGGCGAGGTATTTGGGGCACTTGTCGTGGCGGTTTGTGCCCTTGCACTTCTCATTGCCTGTCTTCTCAAAGCCCTCGCACCATGTCCACTGATAGTGTTCGCAGCTTTTGACTTTGCTGCCCTCGTACGATGTCGGGACGACACGTACGATCACGGGCGCCACGTCTTCCATGAGTTGCCGTTCCAGTGCAGTAGTGACAAAAGACTGGCCCTGGGCTGCGCAGGTCGCAGAGTGAGCCCGCCGTTTGGCTTCTGTGCATCGATTGCAGATCTGGAACGAGCTCATAAAGGTCTCGAGGTCTAAGAACCCGGCGTTCTTCTTGTCCAGAACCTTGAACAGATGCTGCGAATCGGCCGTTGGTGCACTCACACTGGTGCTACCCGTGCTGGGTCCTGCTGATGTGTGGTTGCTATTGGATCCGCTGGCGTTTTTAAGACCACCATGGGACCCCGATGAGTGGTTGTCGTCTTTGACTTGGTGGAACTGCAGTAGCTGGTGGAAGCGTTGCAGTGTTAGTATTTTCGTCACTGGATCGCAGAAGCTGTGGAAAATCTGCACGAGTTTGAAATCGGAAATGTCGGGGGTGATTGAGATCTTCGACACCTTCGATGACGTGCCGAAGGACGCCGCAATCGTCGCAGTCGCACCTGTCCCATGTGCCGCAGTACTGAGGATCTTCGGCTTGAGTGGCAGTGCATCTCCGACGGAGAGCGAGCGCTGGAGAGGTGCGATGGGCACGCCGTACGTGGTGTTGAGTTTCCGCATCGTGTTCATGGCGGCTGCAGAGTTCGCAATAGCCATAGCTGCTGCAGCTGTGGCTGCCTGCATCTGTTGCTGGGCCTGTGTCTGGGTCATACTGATGGTAGGCCGCCCTGCGTGCTGATAAACAGTTGTGTTCTTGGTAGGTGGTGACATCGCGTCGGGGTTTAAGAATATTGCCGCTGGGTCCAACATGCGACTGCCTGTTACACCAGGAGGGGTGAAGAACTCGAACTGGTTCGCTGGAATCAAAACTGGCGGCGCCGAAGTGGAGGTGGATGTCTGCTGTGGTGGTTGAGGCGACGGAGACGGTGTCGCGTTCGCAAATTGAAACATTGGGTTGAGCATCTGTGGATTAGGCACTACGATGTTCAGTGGTGGCTGCTGAGGAGCGACTGGAGGGTGGTTCCGCGTGGCCTCCGAGGGCGAATACATCGAGCTGAAGAGGTTGACCATGTCTGGAATATCTTGGTCGCTGACAAAGACGCTCGTGTTTGATGCTCCAGGGAATGCAGGAGAAGGGAGAGGCGCGACAGCGGCAGGACCACCGGAGCTCGCTGGTGCTGTGAGTGAGTTGTGAGGCATTGCATCGCTTGTCGACGTAGAGACAGTGAGTGCGGAGCCAGTCTCAAGGCGGTTGCCAGTTGTAATTGGCGATGGTACGAGTGATTCGACGTCCGAATCTGAAAAATCGGGCAGATCCATCTCATCGCCCAGCAGTAGCCCGTCGTCATCGCAGAGGAATGCACTGCAGTCATTGTCTGGAACGGTAGTTCCTCCTCCATCCCCCGATCGTTCTTCCATGCCAAAACTCCGCATCAGAGTGGGTGATGCAAGCTCGGCCCCTGTCGCACTCGGCCCAAAGTCCAGCCATGTGCCGTCGTCTAGCATGTCCATACTACCTGGCTCACTCATTGCGGCATTGTCGGTTTTGATCTCTAGTTTGGTATGCACATCATTCGCTTCGTCTTCATCTTCTCCTTCGTGGCAGCATAGATCTCCACAACCATCCGACGACCCGTCATGCGAATTTTCCGGTGTTGCCTCCTTCTTTACAGCAGCAATCGATGGTGCCACTGTCGGAGCCGCAGCAGCTGTCGGTGTTGGTCTCGGAGATAGATCATCGCATTCGTCATCGTCGCGTGTGTCCGTGCCTTGGCTCTCAGTGGACCACAGATCTGTTATGGATAAGTTTCAGTCGCTATCCGAAGACATACACACAGGATCATGAACTCACCATCATCATTGTTGGCGGAGACTAAGTAATCAGCGATGCTCATAAACTCCTGCTCCATGTCGTGTTGGGCCGCGTGCATCGATCGTCAGGACGATCGGCTTCTAGCTTCTTCAAGCACGGAAATGCAAAGTGTGACGTCTGTGGGGCAGCATCTGGCTATCAGCACAGACACACGGCGCTTGTGTTACACATGAGTGCACGTTTACGGCAGATCGGATCGCGTCCTGACCCCGGATCGCCTCATAGAGGTAGCAAAAGGAGCGTCCCAAAAATATAGGAAAACGAGAAAATCTCCAAAAGTAAACGACGTCTTATCCCCCCATACTGCAAACCTGAGGCGAGTGACCATACCGCGAACACAGAAGACCTGAAGCACCAGAATGGAACGCTAAACATACGTCGCTATTCATGTCCAGTCCAGGGCAAAGGGGAGATATTTGCGGCAGCCGAAGGTGCGGTGCTTGTTCCGATCGGAGACTCCTAAACCGGTGAAAAACCGGTCTCGACTCACCCAGACTCAGCACGAAAGATCTCACACCACAACGGCGCGGAGGAACGACGCGACAGCGACCACAAACGTTGATATCCGTCATGCAGTCGCGCGTGAGCGTGTGCGAACAGGCGATGCCTCATCAAGCATGGATTCAGATGGATATACGGAGAAAAAGACGAATATGAGCTACTAGCAAGCATTTCGTACTGTACGGAGCGAAGAAGCACGGAATCTCGGCTTGCGGCACCATGGCAACTCAGTTCACCCGCACGCAACACGTAAGAAATGACGATTCCGAAATTCAGAACCAAGCTCACAGCCAGTGCTGACTGTGGCGTGAGCTTCACTCACCCTATACAAGAAAAAAAGTTTAAACAAGCTGCTTACCCATGGCGAGCACACGAGAGCGACATCCTCTCCACTCACCATCGTTTCAAAATCAAAACTCATTTATCGAGAACGCCTCTCTATGAACGCAATGGGAGTGCACCTGCACCACAAGTGCACGCTTCAGAGAACCCAAGCAATGGAGTCCTCATCCAGTGCGTCAACCTGGGTGAAGCGCAACATAGCATCGACGATCCGCTCACCGCCACACCACCAACCAGCATCTCTTCGTTGCACGCTCACTTTGCAATTGGGCTTCTCATAAGCACACTAAACCACCTCGAACTACGCAACATGACCATCAAGGACAACCGTCACGACAGTGAATGGCGCTGCATGTACAAGGGCTCGTTCTGTCCACACATGCGATCATTCAAAGTCGACGGCTCGCTGCACAAGCTATGCGACCTGCATCGAGAGGTGGCGATCCGCAACCAACGCAGGTGGCTGGATAAGCGTCGCGAAATTCAGCGGCAGAAGCTTCAGCAGTCGTCAACATCACCACAGAAGACTCTGCCGCCCATCGATGAAGAGGAATTGCCGCCCATTGCTGAAGAGGACTGGCTCGCAATAGCGGCCGATCTGCTGGAGAAAATGACTGCCGAGGAGATTCTGCGCGTCATTTACAGCGCGCGCTGAACCATCGCATTGCGCAGCGACGCCCTTACAACACACCCGTAATAAACACTCCCCCACTCATTGCCCAGGCCACCAAGTCATCTCATATCTTTTTCGGGGCAGCGTCTGCCCTTTCTCGCGCGTAGCTCCTCAAACTGACCAGCATTCCTGTTAAGCGACTGTCGTGCAACATTTCACAATGGCGACCTTCGAGCAACCGCCAAATATCTCGGAAGGAGTGATGGTCGGTTTACCTGCACTGACTGTAATCAATCACTCTCGCCCCAAACGACCATCATTCTGCCCAGGCAACTGTTTCCACGCCAATCACTCGAGATGCATTCTCCAATTCCCCATCAACTACAACTTGACATCATCACACGAAGATATGGCCTCATACTCAAGCCTACGTGTCTTCATTACGCCTGGTATGGCGTCGACTGTCCAACAGGGTGCTGTGCGATGGGTTGCGCAGCCATGGCCTCACGACCTTCGCGCCGAGTGGCAGTGCACGTACCGTGGCAAAACGTGTTATAACCCCCGAGCCCAGCGCCTTAATGGCTCGCCACACCGCCTGTGTGAGTTCCATCGCCAGCGTGCCAACCTCAATCAGCGTCGCTCTCAACAGCGAAGGAAGCTGCGCCGCGGCGAGAAGGACGACGTCGATGTAGCCTTTGATCTCATGTGGAGTCCTAGCGGCTGGCAACCACAGGACGACCAACTGATGGAGCTCTTCGCACCGGTTGATCAGAAGTCAGACGACCTTCAGCAGCTCTTGTCTCCATGTGGCAGTCTGTCCATGGACGAGCTGTTCTTTCAAGGAGCCGAAGCCGATGTGACGATGTCTGATGATGAAGTGCTCCAGTGGCTAGATTTCGTCTCGGATTCTGACGACTGTGACGAGACGGTCGATGAACTGCTCACACTGATCGACCAGAGCGAATGAGAGCATTGTTTCAGCGTGTAACTAAGCTAAATTACAATTATTATGTGTGATCACTACGTGGAGAAATGATGCTCTACGGGCTTCTGAGATGCAGAGGCCCTTGTGGGCGCACAAGAATTAGTGCCAGTATGAGTGACTGTCCATTGGCACGAACTCCGAGCCGAGATTGACCGCCAATGGTTATAGGCGAACGAGACAAAAGGCGGTGGTTGTTTTTGTCCGTCAAGAAGCGAAGAAGCGCCTGGCGATTGTGCAGGCGTCGATGGCATAACGCATAGCGATTCCGGTGCTGCTCACAGAACGTGTATGGCGTTCCGTCGACACTGTCCTCTGGAGACGCTTTGCATCGCCTCACTAGGCAGCGAGGCGGGTCTTGACTCGGAGATGGTACCGTTGGCTTCATTACACTCCTGGGAGACTTGTGAACGATCAGGCGAGTTGAAGACTGAGAACGTGTTCAGCAGGACTAAGACTCGTCGACGTACTCACACAGACACACACAAACACACACGCTCTCAGTACACTGTAAGGTACTGTATACAACGCCTCGGAGGCTTCGAGGGATCAATTTTTTTGTGTCGCCAGAGCTCAGATTGCACCGGCAGCTGTCGCATGAATCGGATCAGTGCTTGAAACAGGCGAAACTACTACTACGGCGGGGCGAACGTTAGTCTGGCAGATGAGAGAGAACGCCGCATGGCGAAGCGTGCCAGTTCGTTGTCTGGAGTTGCGAGGAAGAACCCAGAGATGGGTGCAGACAGTATGTATTCCTAGAGGGTACTGGAACCAAAGTAGACTCATTGGGTTCAGTCGGAGATGAGCCAAATATTAATCATAACAGGCTAATGAGGTCAGCTCGAGAGGTCTCTCTCTCTCTTTTTTTCTGGGACCCGAGTTGGTGTTGTGATGCGATGCGATGGCCACGCTCTGGTCTCCTCTCGCAATGGGTGGACCTCTCGATCTGGTGCTCGGGTCGTTTCCTGATCTCTCTCGACGCGGCTTCTCGTCTCAGTTGCGCAGACGGCGCTCATGCATTTTCAAACATTTTCGCAGTGGCTTCATAGGCGGCTTCTTCCTTATCAGTCGTCCGTGGGATCAGCCAGCAAGGCGTCGAGCACGTTGAGCAAGTCGTCCACGTCATCCACAGGCACGACCTCAAAGGACTGGTCAATGGCGTCGCTTGCTTCAGTTGGCTGAGCATCTCCAATCGATACAAAGAACGCGTCCAAATCGGAGAGGTCGGGAGCTACTTCGACTGGAAGCTCGGTCATGGCAGCGACCGCGTAGGGTGAGAAGCGCCTAGCACGTCGGCGCTCTTGAGAGCGACGCTGGTTCATGTTCGCTCGCATGCGGTGCTTCTGACAGAGCTGGTGCAGCGATCCGTCGAGTTTGAACGCGCGAGTGTTGGAGCACGCACTGTGGCGATAGCGGCACATCCACCACGGCTTGGTCCCTGAGTCAGACTTCATTGGGAATAGTGCGCTAAAGAACGCGTCCTGGCCGTCACTGCCTTCGCATGGGAACGATGTGGCTTCCATCGTGGTAGTGTGGGGAGAAGTGTAGTAGTTAGGTGTGTGTGTGGCTTGAGCGGGAGCGAGCGGATTCGCGAATGCGGACCCTTTCTCAATGGATCCTTACAGCTTCAACGTCGATCCGACGCCTCATGACACGCTTAGTAGCGGTGGTCGAGCGAAGAGAT
Source organism: Pythium aphanidermatum DAOM BR444 (assembly GCA_000387445.2). NCBI lineage: Eukaryota > Oomycota > Peronosporomycetes > Pythiales > Pythiaceae > Pythium > Pythium aphanidermatum. Next base: position 21,510 of record KE464176.1, on the reverse strand, counting down.
GTCCCTTCGTGCGCCAGGGGGCATCCCCCTTGGTGTCCTGGCGTCACCCTTACGGGGCACGCGATCAATCCAGGGCACGAACCCATGAAAGAACGCCCACGCCAACGAGCCGGAGAGCGAATTTCTGGTGGATCTTTGGCTCTCCACGTTGAAGACGCATCGATAGGCGCTGCGTATCTGCGTTTGACACTGCGAGTGAATCTGCCACTGGGGACGTGTCCATCTTCCACGCGGCTGAGATCTCCCCCAATATGGCACTTGAGTATACTGGTGAATGCGCGTGAGGAGTCGGACGTGTCCCAGTGAGAAAGGAGTGACGTCTGAAGTGGGCGCTCGCGCCATGGTGCGAGGCTCGAACCTCTCGACGGATGACCGTGGGACTCCCACAGAAGAGTAAGGGAGAGCCGTTGAGCAAACCGCCACGGTGGAAGAAGCCGAGAAACGGCTGAGGCGCAGAACAGAAGGCTTGACTACACTGTATGTACGTAGTTCTGGCTCAGTGGCGTGTCAAGTGCACGCTGCTGATTCAGTTGTTCAATGCATAGTACTGTATACGCAACTGGTGTCTCCACAACCAAGGTGCGATCTTCAGAATGCCGTCTCACGGGGTACTATATCGGATTCATTACCGCCCTGTGTGATAATTTTTTGGTACATGTAGTCTAGCTAGGAGGTTGTGCCTGTCGATCGCTGCTTGTGGATGGCAGTATCAGAGCAGCGGGAGTCTGTTGAGGAGGAGTCGGGGGTCTGCATGCCAGGGAGGAAGAGGAGAAGAACATGCGACGATTTGATTGGCAATACGATGTCGCACGAAGGTTGCACAATGGGACACACGGCACTTGGAACAACATCAATCACATCGATACAAATATCAAGTGAGCCAAATTTTCGAGATCACAAACACTCCTGGACTCTGCTGGTTCAGCAGAACAGCCACCGTGATACAATAAGATAGGATATCTTCGATGGATCAGGTGACCAGCACCATCAGAATGCACTTTGTGCGTCTGAATTTCGTCTTCGCCTCACTCTCTCATGCCATTTAGAGCGAAACCCATCAAGTTCATCTTTTCTTGTCTACATTGCGAGAGTATCCACGGTAGAATTCAGTTGGGGACTGTCTGTAACCACTGTGTTGCATGGGATTTTGAGAGAAGGCAATTGCGAATAATAGCGGATCTCGTAGTGAATATGAGAACCCGTGGAACACTTTGATACTATGTAAGGCCCTTTTTTGAGGTTTTTCGTGAGACGCCTTCAAAGTTCGAGAATATAATTTCGTACTTAAGTGAAATCACTGAGAAATGAGGTTCAAAGTCTACCAGATAAATAGAAATATACCCAAAATCATCTTTCGTTTTCAGCTGTGCACATAAGAGAATCACGAAATTGCGCTCGTTAACACAGCCCCTGGATTCCTGACAAAAAACTACCTAACTGTCGCAAAAATGAAAAATGGACATTTTTCTGGCAACTACTTTTTCAAAGCTTCATATCTCGAGTTCTAGAGCAGCTTTGCCTACTGGAGCTTCACCAATCTGTAGATCGAACGCGCTGATATCGCGTGGTATTGCTCACTTCGTTTCGAGGTTAAACCCCTTGGTATCAAAGCGTTCCACGGGTTCTCATATCAGAAAGTGGGTGTGAATCATACCGAGTGATGACCGGATTGTATTGCGATAGGTTTACATACGAGGCCGTACGTATGGCATATTAGATAGACCACGGAACAAAAGGCGTGGTGTCTGCAAGCCTTGGTTCCAGATGACGGTTCATTGGTTCTTCTTCATCAAAAAGTCCACAGAGGCAGAGAAAACGGAAACGTTCAGTACTGTAGTTCTCGAGAGTGATTGTCAAATCACTACTACTACTACTACTAGAAAGTACACGCCGGATCCTAGGCGTGGGGTGATGGATGCTCGGTTCAGAATCGGACGGGTCACCGTTGGAGCTATGGCACTCCTTTGGTATAGCCAACAGGCCG
>KE464176.1:4373-15973 GCA_000387445.2 Pythium aphanidermatum DAOM BR444 | reverse complement strand
GCCATTCCTGATAGTCTTGTGGATCACCTACTGCTTTCAACCGGGACATCGAATTGGCAACTGATCAAGTCTTAGGTTTTCCTTTTATCCCTCCTTTTTGTAGGAGGGACGAGGTTTGACACTTCACCCGGCTCTTCACTGGCGACGTGCAACTCGCTCCGATATTCATTTCCGGCGGCCGATAGCACGGCTGCCGAAGGGTTATCTAGGTACTAATACACCATCAATCAGTCAATTCCTGATAGTCTTGGCGAAGGTGTCGCTCAATGTCGGTGTGGTGTGGCCAACGGTAAGAGTGACCCTCCAGGTCCAGGGTTGCCTCTCGATCCTCTGTTAAAGAAGTTCTGACCACCTCGTCATGAGGTAGCATGTGGATGTCAGCGAGTGCCTCGCAGACTTGCCACCGAGGATCTCGAAGCGGACGACCCCCGGACAACCGTCGTTTTAGCCCCAGATCGACAGAGGTCAAATGTCTAATGGCAATAAGTGACCGATACGCAGAGAGCATTTCTTTCGAATGATAAGCGACCAGGGTATCGAATATAGAGAACGATATCTTCGTGTGATGTGCGTGGTTAGTGTAGTTCACATGACCTCTCAGCACACACAAGGATCCTTAAATTGATCAATGGCATCCAAGAATCTCTCCTTCCTCGTTGCTTGGGATTTTCTCAGTGATTTCAGGTGGGTTGTACCCACGCCTGATTGCAGTGGTCCTCTGTAGGTTGAAATGCATCACCTACCATACATAATACTCAAACCATTGGGAGCTAATCCATCTATAGTTAAGCCCTATTATTCACCTCTAATAAATAATATACACCACGACGGATGGTGAGTGCTCGTGGCGTTGTGTATCAGGGGCTTCATCGCCAAACTGCTGTGCTGTCCCTCGCGTCTTGATTGTCAGCAGTGGTTTGCACTGGATTCGTGACATCTACTACACGAGGCATGGCCCTGGCGACTGAAACGTGAAGCCAAAGGGAGGGAAGCTTCCATCATCGCCAGCCTCCGTCCTGGCATAAGCTCATTTTCGAATCTACCGCGCTGCATACACTTCTTCACTGTGATGACCTACAACATGGATAAGTTTGAAACGTCCCCTAACTTGGAGAAGTTACAAGACGGTTCCCCGCGTCATTGTCAATATAGGCGCAGTACTTGCTCCGGACCTCGGGCAGTGAAGACCGATGGTAGTCTGCATCCACTTTGTGAAGCTCACCGCAATCAGGCGGTGCTTCGTCGGCGCTTACAACACAAGATGCGGCACCTCGAGCGTCTTGCAACACTGATCAACAGAGTGGATGGGACAACCACGCACCGAGATGCTCCGCGATTCGTGTTAGTTGGTAACAAGACGAAACTCATCCTTGGAATCGTACTTTCTGAGCGTAGCGAAACACCCAGCCAGTCGTGACTTGATCAATCAAGATGGTGCCGTCTTCTTAAAGTTTGAACAGAAGACAGTCGCATTTGCCACAATAAAGAGCAGTGATGAGATGGTGCTCCACGATTTATCGATAATTGGTATGAAATTGACTTCAGCTTATGTGCGTCTGATCCTAGAGTCTGATCAAGATGCTGCGAAATTCGTCGAAAAAAGTATGGAGCATATTATGCTTCAGGTGGACTCCGGGTGATGCCTTCCCAGACATCTTCGATATCGGCCACCTCAAGCAGCCACTCGGCAAGTTCTTCATCTCCGAATTCTTCAACAACGTCCTTGAGCGACGGTAAGGTGGTTGGTAATGGTGCGCAATCCGACTGATCGTTGACGATCGTCGGCATCGACGAGTCGCCTATCACCGCGTCTAGTTGAGCGTCGGCCGCTGCAGTCAGGTCGTCGAGACATATTATCTCCAGCGGGTTCTCAGTGTCTATCAAGGCGTTGCTCCACAACACATCAACCAGTGTTTCATCTTCATCGTTTGAGGCCCTCGATTTTTCCAGTAGTCGAGCGAGTTTCCGACGCATCACAGAGGTCCTCTGGTTCCGGTTTGCTCGCTCTCGATGCATCTCACAGAGATGATGGGGTTGTCCGTCCAGTCGGACAGTCCGGGGGTTTTTGGCACAGCTTGCCACGGTACTTGCACTGCCAGTCGTGTGTGACTGGGCCAGTCGGGTACGCTGTGGACTCGAAAATAGTTCTACTTGTCATTTTAAGGGCTGATCTCTTTCTGCCTCTGAAGAAGTTGGTTGAGGAATGCGCTTGAATAGCGTTTGCGCCTTCTCATCGCCTTCTCCTCCGCATGGGTGTTCAAGTGGTCAGAATGCGTGCAAGTCGCTCAAACTAACAATGGTTTGGACACAGCAAACGAGGCAATGAAGACCGGCATTCCGCAGTGGACAGCCCGCTGAGACGTCAACTGAGGTAGCCCTGGTACGGTGACCCATTGGTATAGCCAATCACAACAATCCGCATCTGGTTCATGTGATTTGTGAGATCTTGTGATATCTATTATGACAGGTGGAATACACACAGATTTGTATAGATATCTCACACACCCGTAAGTTCGGGTATACGTTGTCAGAGGTAATTGAAGGTGCCTTCACCGCCACTACCGCGGAGTTGATTGGACGGCTGATTTGCAGAGTTCTGGCTTTGCACGAACTCAGCATCTTGGCGACGCTCGAGACGCTGATTCACAGTGATCTGTTTCACTGTGTCGTCTCTCTCTCACCGTCGCTGAGACTCTCGAGCACATCCAGAAGGTGCTGGAGATCTTCAATGGGCAGCATGTGAAAGCTTCGTCCCTCCACATCAACCGCCGATGTCTCGGCATCACTCGCTCGACCGAGCTCCTCTGGAGGATTTTCTCGTGCCCGCCGACGCTCATGCGACCGTCGCTGGTTCAAATTGGCGCGCAGGCGGTGTTCCTGGCAAAGTTGATGTAGTGTGCCGTCTATCTTCGTGGTTCGCGGATTCGGACATCGACTGTGGCGATAGCGGCACCGCCACCACAGTTCGTCTTCCGTGTGAAGTCGTTGCGTTACAGGTAGTAGATCCAAGTGTGGAGGTTGGGCTTCCGAGGCTTCTCTGTTTGATAGAGCTTCCATGAGATGTAGCGAAATAAACACTGAGCCTTTATCCTCTAGTTCGCCAGCATGCAGGACGGGTGTGCACTCATCAATGCGATCGCATTTGGATACGATGAAGCAGCCATAAAAGAACAGAATTGCGGGGATGTGAAGAGTGACTTCCGTACACCGAGATGGGCAACTGGCCCTGCATTCTCCAAGCGGAATCGATTGTTCTCGATTGACTCGGATCGGCCTGCACCATCTGTCCCCGTGTCACACTGAATGGGGGCACTACATGTCTGTCAACTTTTGAAGACGACTGTCGGGATGAGGCTCTGAGAGGAGTGAAGGGTGTTGACGTAAATGAAATTGGTATTTTGCTTGTGTTTATGCAGTACTCATAGGGTACTTCGTGGTGGTACAATTGCGGCTCATATGTGCATGCTTCCAGTCGGCTTGTCAGTTGTTGGACTTCTGAAAAGCTCTTATAGGTTGAGCAGGTCCCAAACTTTGTCCATGGCTTCCCGGTCGTCAATGGATTGCTGGAACATCACCAGTTCCTCCGTCGTAGCGACCAGAGGCGTGAGGCTGAGAAGTTCTTCTTCAATTGAGACTTCATCAACAATCGCATCAGGAGTCGGCAGGCTGATATCCCCGCCCGCCATCGCCTGGAGCAGCTCCTCGTCTGGGAGCAGGTCGAATGCCGCACCTCCAAGTGGAGGACCTGCCGACGCCCATACGACATGGAACGAGCTGTCCGTCCCAGTGGCTACGGCGGTCGCCGCGTGCGCCTGCTGGCACATCCGTTGTTCTTGCTTCTTGCGGCGTTGTCGTTGCTGGCTTCGGCGCTGGTTAAGATTGGCGCGTGCGCGGTGGAGGTTGCAGAGCTGGTGTGGCGTGCCGTCAAGTCGGAAGGAGCGCTCGTTGGCGCAAGGCTTGCCCCGATACTTGCACAGACGCTCGCTACGGCCGCTGGGGTTGGCGCAAGACGGTGCTGGTACACTAGAGAGCTGCAGTGCGAACTCCATGGTGGTCGCTTTGAGGGAGCAAGAGCAGAAGCGCTGCGTCCGCTGAGGCAAATTGAAAAGTGAACGCCGACGCCATGCCCCTCATGAGTCGGGAGCTGAGACCGTCTGGCATTGCAAGGGAGTGAGAGTGATGGTCAAATGATTGAACGAGGCAGATCTACTGTAAACTTTGTATTACCAGCCCCTGGGCTAAAAGGCGTTAATCCCGTCCTTAAAATACAACCTAACTAGGTAGATTATCCCATCCAAAAATCGTTTATGACCTAAATGTACTACTATAGAGTTAGTGGGTTTTGACCGACTTGGTGTCTGAATACCGCTCCCAATTGCAAATTTTCCGGCTATATTGGTTAAAACATACGCAAACGGATGCAGTAGATGATACATGCAAAACCTAGCAGCGTATACAGTGTTATCGAGTGCTCAGCTGGCTTCCTTTGGTGGTACGTGTCCTGGGACATACGGGACTTATGATGAGCATTTATCCTCACGTCTTTTTGTGAACTGGTAGCTCACGATCCGTCTCGTGAGACGGGTAGTTATCGGCTATGATGTGGTGTATTGAGCTAAGTCGTATGAAGAAGGTGTCGAACTCTTCGTCATCGATGTTTGTGAGCCCTTCAGATCGACCTAGTTCGCTGTCGCACTAGATCTTGTGAGCAATGACCAGGGCTTTGGTAGTGTGATCTGGTAGCTGGGAAATGCAGCTTGGCTTGCAATGCAGTGGACTACAAAAAAAGTTCTATGTACAGTAGAAACATTAAATACGTGGATTAGAGATATGAGCCCAGTGTGAGACACTACAAGCGAGTGTATTTTATCGCCTAATAGGCATTTATCAGAGTGTTTCCCCTGTTGGTTGAAAGGCATGTCTGCTCCAGATTTTACAACTAACATGCTCGTACTGTGCCAGCCTGATAACAATGAATCTCCACATGGTTGAAACCCAATGTCCAAAAGAGCTTTTTGGAGCCCTCTGTGTGTATTGATATAGTGATTCACTCGACAGCATCCTCGCCTTGAGAAAGAACAATCCCCAAGATCAGCGTCTTCTTGTTCCCTAGTAGCACGAAGCGAGGTCGTGGTGATGTGGAATCAGCGTCTTCTGGAGATTCTGTTGTGCCCTGCTGAGCATCGCGTCTCTGCATAACTGTGGCGAGCCGTTGAAGGAGCCGCATCTTATACTGTAGCTGTCGGCGACGTAGAGCTGACTGGTGCTGGTGCTTCTCGCACAGCGAATGGAGGGTACCATCGGACTTATAGGCACGAGGTAGTTGACATGGAGTTCGAGAGTACTGACAATGAGCAACCGACTCGTCCAGGCATTCTTCGTCTGTCAGTTCGACATCGGACATGTTGACTAGGTCACTATCTGTGAGGGGAAGCATCTTCGGGGGGACTAGCGACGCTACGAGCTTGGGGAGATCAGGGCAAGTGTAGGAATGAGCTTGAAGCCATGGCAAGATCATGATCGTGCACAAATCGCCTCTTCGTCTAGAATGCGACGCAGTTCAGCCCTTCTCCCCCTGACCCATCATATATGCGAGAATCCAATGGCGACGCCTGCTTTATCACGAAACACTGTGCACAGTCATCGATTGATGACAATAAAACGATCAGCTCTGGATGTATGACGAGGCACTGCACATAGGCGACGATTGATGACATTAGTCACCCATGATACCAGTAGCAGATCAGAGTTTCTAACCAACAGCCGAGCTGTAGAAGGAAAATCAAGTGAGAGTGGAAGATGGAGATGATAAAAAGTCAAACCATTTCTCACTCGGCTGATTTGAACCCATGCGAACCCATCGAGTCTACAATCACTCTGAGCGTCTATAAAAGATATAACAACGCTCCAACTTATTATAATATTGTGATTGATGATCCATATTGCTTATGTATGTATGGCGTGGACGTTTTATGCACGCGATGATCTCAATATCGGATAGCATCACAGAACGCGCACGACAGAAGAAGAAAAAAACTTTATCAAGTCCTACAGCTGCGTTTTCATAGATCTCACACATGAGAACGCACCTGTACTTAAACTGTAGTGGTCTCTCAAATGGCTTCGTCGAATCCAGTAGGTGCTTGAGCCCTACTTGTACCTCATGAACGTGTCGACCAATTGCGTCACGCTAGAGCTGAGCGTCTTGGTGTGCGGTCTCAAAGGTCTCATCAACCTGCTCGGCGACGATTCGAGAGACGTAGGTATCTCCCACGACATTACACGCAGTCTCCACACGGTCGAGATACCAGTAGATGGCTACGAGGAAGGAGTAGGAGGCGGGCATATCGTGATTGGGAAAAATTGTTGACCAAATGGAGTACACCATGACAAGACCGCCATTCGGAATGGGAGCAACTCCGATTGAGCTGAGTAGTGATACCAGTACAATCAGCACTACTTCCACCCAGCCAAGATCGATTTCTGAAGTGGAAGTTGAAGCCAGGAATACGATGGCGTTAGGGAAGAGCATGGCGGTGCCGTTCATGTGAACTGTTGACCCGATCGTGACAACAAAGCGTAGGAGCGAGCGCGAGACCTCACGCGTGGATTCAACACAGCGCAGAGTCACAGGAAGAGTTGCTATGGAGGATGCACTCCCAAATGCAAAGTACACACAAGGCAGCATCTGTCGCATGTACTTGAACGGGTTGCGACGCGTCGTGATGTATAGCATGAGCGGGAAGAAGCCGAATTCGAATAGAACAACGGAAATGAAGTTGCAGAGCAACAAGACACCAACATGATTGACAGCCTCTTGCATGGACTTTTGGCTGGATAAAGAACCGGCAATGAGTGAGAGCACCGCAATAGGGCTCCAAGCAATGAGCTTTCCGATAACGAAGAAGAAAATCTTGTTCATCTGGTTGAGTAAATCAAGCAACGGACTGTTCTGCTGTGAACTCGTTCTCATAGCTGCAGCACCAAACGCGATTGCGAACATGATCACACTCAGTAAAACGCCACTTTCGAATGCCGAGGCGATATTTTGAGGAATCAGTGATTGCAGAATGCGCGTAAACTGTTCTGAAACACTGAGCTTCGCGATCGGAGCTGTGTTGATAATTGCACCGGAGAGGTCAATGACCTCAAACTCTGTTTTGTCGCTCATCTCGGTGGCAGTGCAACGCAAACTTGAGTCGTTGGCTTGCTGGAGGAAGAGTGCAGGTGCGCACTGTACGTGCACGAAGGCGCGTATCTTCTCGGCTGACTTAAATTCTGAGTGTGGGTGCAAGCCACGCAGCGACATGGCGACACTTAGAGATAGGATCGAGGCGACGCCTGAGAAAAAGAGAAAGAGAAGTGCTGTGCGTGTGCCCACTGCCGATACTTTCCCAAGCAGAACGATGCTAGCGACGCCTGTGGACAAGCTGCAGAAGACCATTGGAATGACAAAGCACTTGAGCATCCGCAGGAAGATCTTGCCGGGTAGGTTCACAATATCGCTGACATCTTTCGACACCTCGAGATGGGAGAGCAGTACTCCTAGCCCAACGCCGAGGACGACTCCAATAACGATCTGTGTGTTGGTCTGGCGTAGGAACCCAAAGCGGCCGCCTGAGTCGCCATCGGGGTATACTGGCTCGACACTAGGGTCATTGTCTCCTAGGCCAAATCGTGTTGTTGGTGCAAGTGGCTTGCAATGTTTATTATCGTACTCCGGTCTCCGATAGTATATCGCAGGCGACGCAATCGAGTCGACGGGTGTCAGCTGGTCATTCTCCGATGAGAAGCGGTACAGACGACGACTATCCGACTCGTCAAGAAGCACAATACCCTGCCGAGCTGGATCGATCGGGGATTCCTGCATCGTGCCTCTCGCTATGTTCGGACGAAGTGCGCGACTGCTTTCGAAATGGCGATGCCGTTGTTGCCCATTACTAAAGATAACTGAGAGCAACTGCGCTATCCTGGTCTCCTCCCCAACGCCCTTATGCACGCCCAACAACCGTAACACCAGAGACTCAACTGCATACAGTTGACTTGACATCTCCTTTGTATTCAGATGTTCTACGAGCATGAACGTAAAAATTTGACATAGATATAGAGGATGACCCAGCACCTTGGATCATCAATACTCGTTCTTCGAGTGGAGTCGGATTTTGCTTTGTTTGAATCGTGACAGTGGTGTGGTCGTTGCCTGCCCCTATGCCCAGTCAATAAGGGCCATCAGCTCTTCGATATCTTCTTCGGTTAGCTCGAGTGTTTGTGACTCATCTTGACGTAAGACTTCACACTCCCGTGTCTGGATTTCGCGACGACGCCGCGCAAGCAGGTGGCGTTGGTTCCGGTTTGCGCGTGCGCGATGAAATTCGCACAGGTGGTGCAGGCGTCCGTCCCGTTTGGTTGCACGGGCATTGAGGCAAATTCGATGGCGATACCGACACATCGACGTCTCGAGGAACTGTAGCACCAGTCGCTGTTGATGCTGTAGCTCATAGCTCATGGAGTTGCTCGACAGGCCAGGTGTGTTTGGCTACGGCGTTCAATTGATCAATGGGCTTCGGGATCCACCACCACAAAGTCGTGGCGCGAGCCATGTAGCATATCTAGACGAACTGTGTACCCATACATCACATGCATCGGCCAAGACGGACCACAAGTCCAACGGCCTTGGGAGATGCGCAGCAGAGACTTCAGAGCTGAGATGGAGATGGTGATGCGCCCAGTCTACAATGTAGGAAGGCTCTAACTACACTGTAGACCTCCGACTCGGCTGCTGGACACGAGTAGATATCGACACAAACCCGTCACACGGCCGCAAACGCCATAGCGTAGGACAACCGCGACCTGCGGAGCCATTACGCATGATGCCGCGTCACGCGCCATGTCGCGAGTGAAGGTGTCTTGGAAGCAGACAGGGAGCGGACCCATCCATCCACACAGCATGAATCATGCTGGGATGGAGCCATGTTCAGTACTGTGAACATCGAGACGAAAATTCGGATTTGTGCTGTAGGGAGTTGGCACTGGAACGTGCAGCGGTAATGTTTCATTTCCATAGTGAAGGCAAGTGAAACACCATGGGGAAGTATTGGCTTGTGGGAAAATGCAAATTTCAAGATCCACCTTCGATTTCTTTACCACTTGGGTAGAGTATGTTCTCAAGAAAAGGAATATTTTGGTCGTTGTCACACCAGAAAATATGGATAGAATGGGATTTTATTCAAGTGAGTCAGAATATATATTTTATCTATACAAAACCCAAGTGTCCTCTTAAGTGCGAGGTAACAATGTATATTCCGATGGCTGCAGTTTCAGGCAGATGGTGAAGATAGCACCCCACGGAGTCCATGAGATCTCCCCATTCATCAACGACCAAGCTCATGAACAGACCGCGCCTCGTGGAATGTCGCTGCCGCGGCGCCGCGCCGCTCCCCATGAGTGGCTACCATTAAAGCCGCACTCTCCCTGCTCCCTGTAACCTCGTACTCTCATAGCTGCGCTCCCCAACGCGGGTCCTAAGCTTGACGCTACCCTCGAAGGCTCGATCCACGCCTCGGCATTCACGAGCTTGCTCGCCTCAGCCCACCTTACACGAAGCTACTCTGTCTCCAGCCCGCACAGTGTGTGCCCGACGGGAACTCCTCTTTGCATCGTCTCGCTCCTAGACCAGCTTCTTATCAGATTCATCCAGCGGGACAGGGCTTTATGGACCTCGTCAACGTTTCCAGCCCACCGTACATTCTTGACTCTGAAGAAGACACCTCCTCGACAGGTTCCCGCCTTTCGATAGACGAATCGTTGCCAGAATGGCAGTGCAAGTACACTGGCAAGATCTGCACCAACCCGCGAGCACGCAAGACGAATGGCAAACTGCATCGCCTGTGCCAGCAGCATCGTGTCCGCGCCAACATCAACCAGCGCAACTTGCAGCAGAAACGCCGGCAGGCTAGAGCTGAGATGATGCGAGCCCCGTACCACCTGTGAAGAACAGCAATATGGAGCCACTCACTGAAGACTGGGAAGACTGGGTCGCAACGATCTTGACTGATGATGATATCCAGCACCCGCTGATGGGCACAATCGTGGATCCGACCTTGACCGAGCCGCTTACCACGCCGTCCGAGTTGACGGATGAAGATGTCGAAGCCCTTACGGTTCTGTTCACCACCAGTGCCGCATCCGACGCCACGTGCGAGTCCGAACTAGTTGAAGCACTGCGCACGATCGAGCGCACAAGCTACTGACTTGGGATCTGAGCGTCATTTTGAAAGCCGACGAGCTGAGGAACCGAAGACCAAAGGACACGTCCTCACACCAATCACTGTATCTACAACCCTTAAATATCGCAAGATGGATGAAATTGAGTAGAAGATAACGTACCAGAACACGAAACTTGTTGAGTAGATGCATTGAGCAGCTTGATCATGGAGGCATCTTCGTCGGTCGCCATCGTGTCGATGAGCGAAGGAAGTCAGCTAGGTGTACTGTCCCACCTGTGTTGTGTGATACATCCAGACCGCAGCTGCTACAAGATGTCGCACGACGTGGTCCACGCAAAAACCGTTTTGAAGGGGTATTGTGTGGTCACACCAACTTACCCTCATGTCACAAGGCGGGATCAACATTCCGAACTGGAACTTCACGAAGGGGCGAACGCGGAACGGCATCGGCGAAGGCATGCATGCGGATGTGAAGTTGGGGTGCACGAAGTGGGCGCCACGCAGCTGGAGGGACGACAGAAAGAAACGGTACGTGCGCGGCTGTGGTGAAGGAGTGCGCATGGCGCTGTCGTACCCTAAGGATGGGTACTTTGGAGCGTTGCACGCTACGGCAAGACACGAGAGTCGCCTGGATATTCAGCTGCGCAGTTGGTAGGAGATGCGGTGCAAAATGGTGGGTGACGAGTTGTTGATGCAGCAAAGTCGGTAACCGGTGTCTCTCGCTAAGAAATCCAGCAGGAAAACAGCCTCCCGACTACAGCACCCGCGTCTGATGCTGTAAGAAAGCGCGCGCTCACTTCGCGCCCAGACCATCAAGATACATTTCTTCTCCCGCTCTCCGCATTTACTTCGGGAAGAGTTCAAGGTCATCATGTTTGTTCTACCATTCCACGAAGCTCTGATGAGCAGCACCACCCGAACCGGATGTGGCTACACAATCGAAAAACCTTCATAATTTATTTCGACTCCGAATATGACATTTCGAGTTCCACATTTTATGCTCTCTAAACTGTGAGAATTAATATTCGAAACCCGATTCTTGAAGCCATGACCCAACAGATCCGTCAACTGGACTGGAGTGGTCGTCTCAAGACCTGCTCATACAAAACGCAATAGTTTTGCAGTGCAAAGCAGTCGCCTTTCCTGCTTTGATTGTGACTTCTTTTAGGCACACGGCACACCCGTGACCAAGTTGTGGATGGAACTCCAAGGATCCACTAGACAACACCTGGTCTGCTGCGTGCGTTGTTCGGCATACGACGCAGCGTGGTCGTGCACGTCCGACCCCGACTGCTCCACATCCACTCTTTCACTTCAACAATTCACTGTACGGTGATGTGGTAAAACCATGAGCCGGCCACAACCCGTGGAAGG
>KE464175.1:22337-33952 GCA_000387445.2 Pythium aphanidermatum DAOM BR444 | reverse complement strand
TCGCGAAGCTGTTGGTGTGGTGTCCGCTATCCTCGGATAAAGGACTGATCCTCGCGTTGCAAATTTGTATCTACGGCGACCCATCGGCAAGTCATCGTAGGCATCGTAGCTAGCGTGTTGGATACATTCACTGCGACCAATTCACGAAAGTTTGATCCTAATCATAATTGACTTATTAGCGGCATTGAAGGACTCGAAGTGTTCGAATGAGAAGTCCATGCTCAGCGACACAGGTGTGTGATCGCTGACGCCCAGATCGAAGGCCGCTACGCTACACTACGTCGATGAAATCCAAGTTCTCGAGTTTCCTCCATTTTGCCATGCCACAATGCGGTGCCAAAACCACACAGCTCATGCATCGTTGTGTGTCATTACTCACAGGCACACCGTGACTGACATGAGTCATTATGGTTCCGCTCTTCCAGTCGCGGTCTCTTTTTCCCCACGATACCCGTCCCAGCTGGTGGGACTTGTCTAACTTTTCTTCTTCTGAACTGGATTCTGCGGCTTTCATCATGCCTTCGCCCCTGTGTGTTTCCACCAAGCGCACTCATCGATTCTCCTCCCGCGTGGTAGGGCCTTATGCTCGCACCATCTCGTCTCGTAGGCTTCACGGCACTACTGAGTCTCTTCTCCGCCTCCGTTGTGGACGCCTCGGCCATCAATGTGGCTCCCGTGACTCCTCTCGGCGTCACCGCCCCGCTTGACCAAAACCACCCAGCGAGAAGCACGTCGCTAATCACCAATATGGTCCAGCCCGTGATCCCCGACGCCAACAACAGCTCCTCAAGCCAAGATCTGGACCGCCTCAGTCGTTTCTTCCAGCGACCAATGGAGACAAACCTGGCCGTACTCACGCAGAAGTACCCAAAGGCCACACTAACCACGACGCCGTGGTCCAACTCGCCGTATCCAGCTCTGTTTGACGGTCTCAATCGCCGATGGAGTGCCGATGAAGCGAGTGCTGCAGAGAAGTATGCTCGTGCATTTGGTTTCGACGTGAAGACGTTCATGGACAAGATCTCGGCGGCAAGCGGTGTTGACTCGAAAGCCATGAACGAGCCGTGCTCCGAGCTGATTGGGATCAGCTGTGGCGTACGCGAGGGTAACATTTCTGGCTACTCAATGGCCGAGTGGGAGGACATGAGCCACGCATGGGCTGTGGCGGCGATGATGGAGGTCGAGCCCAAGTGCGACGTGGTGAAGAACGGAGTGGCGTTCAAGCCGTACGACATCAAGGGTCTGTTGACACAGGTTTATAACGACGCGGAAGTGCCAGCGACGTTTGTGGGGGCACGCAGCAACGAGATCTGGAAAGTTCTCGACACGTTCCGTCGCTTTGACGACCCAGTGACCCGCGATCTGAACCCTGCGTTGTTCCACATTGCAGTGGTGAACTCGATCGCTCGGTTCAATCA
Organism: Pythium aphanidermatum DAOM BR444; assembly: GCA_000387445.2. Lineage (NCBI taxonomy): Eukaryota > Oomycota > Peronosporomycetes > Pythiales > Pythiaceae > Pythium > Pythium aphanidermatum. Next base: position 32,534 of record KE464175.1, on the reverse strand, counting down.
AGCCATTGCGGTTGATCTGACTCCGACGGTGCTTGTGTTCACAGAGGTAGTATACGGCTACGCGGCTTCGGTTGGAACCCTGCGGAAACCACAGGATGCTGGTTTCTTTTTCAGTACCAACTCCTATCCGTTCAACTCGGACGCAGCGTTCATCGTGAACGTCGAAATGACAGTAAACCTTGCTATCCCATGGGGCCCAGACGTGCCATTCGCGCGGACAATCAAGACTACTTTTGAGTACATACTGGAGCTCGACGCCAACCAGAACATCATCGGAGGTGAATGGATCGGGGAATCTGTGGACGGTTCAAAGCAAAACCACCCCGACTTTTTGTGGATCCCTGGCGGAAAGCCATCAGCTGGATATGTGTCACCAACTGGCCTCAAATATGACGACGTGTTGGACCTTGTCCGACAATCCAGCGCATGTACAACTCCAACACCAGTACCATCTCCAACCACACGAGCTCCGACTCCAGTTCCTACTCCAGCACCAACACCAGCTCCAACACCAGCTCCAACGCCTGCTCCAACACCAGAACCAACAACTACAACACTGGTCGCCTCCGGCAACCCATGTGGAAACCAACAATCCGGACCACTCCCATGTCCAAACAACGAGTACTGCCAACCATGGGACCCATGGTTCTACCAGTGCCGACGACTCGACCCCCAGTGCGGCGTGCAACAAGTGAACGTCGACCTGTACGGCCAAGACCTGGCCACCGTGACGGTGCTGCTGCCGGAAGAGTGCTGCGCCAAGTGTGTGGCCACGGCTGCGTGTCGCGCGTACACGTTCGTGAACTACAACGCGGCGTCGGACGGCAAGCCTCGGTGCTATCTCAAGTCGGGCACGGGCGATCGTCGCACGTCTGTGGGGGTGGTGTCGGGTGTCGTGGTGCGTGCGGTCGATACTCCGACTCCGACACCGACTCCGGCACCAACGCCTGCTCCAACGCCTGCGTGTGCGACGCCGTCGGGCGGAACCTGCGGCAGCGACCAGGCCGGTGCACAGTGCTGTCCGTCGGGAGAATACTGTCAGCCGTGGAACCCGTGGTTCTACCAGTGTCGTCCAGTGCCGACCAAGTGCAGCAAGCAGGAGGTGGGCGTGGACTTGTACGGCGAGGACTTGGCGACGGTGGCTGGTGTCTTGCCGTGGGAGTGTTGTGATCGTTGTGCGTTGACGGCTGGTTGCAAGGCGTACACGTTTGTGAACTACAACTCGGACGGCGTGTCCAAGTGTTACTTGAAGAAGGGCACGGGATCGCGCCGCGCTGCTGTGGGTGCTATTTCATCGAGATTGTCGTAGATCGCCCCGAAAACGTCAAGTATGCGTGGAAACAGAACATTTTCCGCGTGTCTGCACATGATGCCTGGAACAAAGCGAAGTACTGGAAATGACATCAGTTTTTCATCTGGGCAGTGTCGTCTAGCGATTGACACCTTGAAACTCTTGTACATGTATTTCACTGCCGTGTTGTATGACTACAGCTCACAGATTATTAAGCCGCTTTCAGTTGAGTGTGTCCATCCTTGGACACCAATTCATCAGTGTATTTGTCTTTGCCGTAATCTGAACTTGCAGCTTTTGCTTGGGTGATCCCCCTTGGTATTGTCATGACCAATCCTGGCATCCGTTTTCGGAGATTTCGTTTTTGCCGGAGCTGTCCTCGCCTGATTATCTTCATGCGCTGGGGTATTGACTACTACATGGCAACAGGATTATTTCCCCAGAGGTGTGTAGAAAGGCTGGTTCGTCGGGCTCGATACAGCAAAATGCATCGCGGCTACGATCTTAGATCAGGAGCTTTCTACAAGATGCTCCCAGTGCGAGGTGGGGGTCGTGAGGGAACCGTGCCGGCATTTCGATGTTTCGACTGCTTCTGAGTCAACTCGACCTGGATGGATCACATTGGAGATTTCTCGAATTGTCGGGCTCTTTAGTGTCCTGCTTTGGAAACTTTTATCGTCTCTAGGTTCATGATGGCGACCGGAGAAGAGTGATGATCTGGTAGCTATATCGGTTTGAAGCACTGAGAGTGACAGCGCACGATGAAGCTTTCGGATGGGAAGCTCTCGTGGCATGGGGACTACAGCAGTGTAGTTTGGAAGTTGGTGGAGAGATGACATTCGACGAATTGCGCGCTGAAATGAGCATCGTCTATCCAGTGAAGCATCTGTGGAAATGAGTATTACGGATCCGTCAGAATCACGGCGAGCTCTCGATCCCGGGAACACTGATCTCGACGATGACCCTCGAGATAGACCAGTAAATGTTTCAAAGGGACAGAAATAATCGACAGATCCGCGTAGCAGTACAAGTTTGGACTCCCCCATGCTTTTTATCTGCCACATCAACCGCATTGTCCAAACAAAAATGGTAAAAATTCGGTTGAGAAGTATTGATTTTGTCCCAAGTTTGAGGACACGCAGACCGATATCCCAGTGAAGCAGTTGTCGGTCATGAAGTAATGGAGAATCGAGGAGAATAGCAGCAGCTACTGAACACATTCCAACCCAAACAGCGACAACAACAGAAAGAGCAAACGATCTTCGGAAACGCATCAGTTTCCTTACTGGTGGAGATGTTGCATCTAACAAAAGGATCCAGTGAAACCAAAGACAGTACGCTGCAATCGCCCAACACTGGTTATCCCATTGCATTGCGTCTGCGAGGCATATGCACCCAAGTGTAAATTGAAGTGACGGAAACAAAAACGAAAAGTTCCGTACCATCGCTCGGACAAAATCGCGCTGATATCCGCATGCAAACACTCCGCAAAAAATCAAAGTCATTATGAAGCTGCAGCCTGGAACCAGTTGAAGCCACGAGCGCACTTCTGTTGCCCGAAGAGCAGAATTTGAGCTACTTGGAATGAGCATCGAGCAGCCCGCTCCTAATAAACCGAGGCTGCCAATCAGATAAAACGCTGTGATGTACTCTGCGCGTACCGTCGCGGCAATCTCAAACCAGCCGGAAAACAGTGTTTTGTGGATGTCAATCGTGTTCAATCGCAGTGAAACCATCGTAAGCTGTTGTCGAGGATTTGCAGCTCGACCGGACTTGAGTTGAGGCATTTCTTTCTGAGCAGTAATTCCGAGTTGCTTGAGAACAACTCGAGTCCCGTATGCACGTTGTGCTGGTTCATCATCGCTATTTGTTTTCTTCAAAGCAACCGAATGACTTGCAAGTGGACGTAAGATGAGAGCGCAGCGGAAGATGAAGCATCGAATAATCTTTGTGTTCGCATACCGTCGGTACAACAGCTTCTTCTTGTTATATACTTCCCGTAGTAGAAAAAGCAGAAGTGTGAGCACTGCGTTGACGAAAACATCGACTAGTCCTAAGTCAAGCTTTCCTATTCGCACAGAAATGTAATGAAAGCTTGGAATGTCCACCAACCGCAATAAAACAAGAACAACGTAGACCGAAACAATCGGAATCGTGCTTGCACATGACTTGATTGCAGGAACAAAGGTACGAAAGTCGGCATCTACCAGTACAAAGAGCTGAATCCCCAGGGCCGCCGTGACGAGGTATGCAATCCGGAAGTCTTGGTATAGCACTGAAAGCACGGCCCATGTCAGGATGTTCACAATAGTGAAGAACCAGAACTCGTATTCCTTGGTCAAGATACGGCACATGTCCACACTAAGAGTCGCATATGATGTTAATAGTCCTGGTACAACCAACACGCATGCCACTGGGACCATGTACGAAGCGATGCTATGGTGGATGATAAGAGAAATTATCCCCACAAGGTTACCGAGTCTGTACGCAAAGCTGACCGTTCGATAGTTGCGCTTTGTCCACCTAAGAAACCTGAGGTTCTTCGATGCCCCAAGGGCATACCATGAAAGGGTCAGTCTCAAGTTGAGAACGGGAAGAGGATTTGCGGCTTCCACCTTATATACATGCGCGAAATGGTGGTCTTTTTCTGCATGTAACTCTGGTTGGATGGAAATGTCGCTCACCGCCTCAATGCGTAACGGAGCGAAGGTGATGCGGGGCGCTGCGCTTTGAGCACGCACGAGTGTGGCGCGATTTGCTCGTTCATTCACAGACACCATCCCCGACAATGACGCGTTTACGCTTTAGTGGTCTCCGTCCAGCATACCATCAAAGATAAATCGAGTGAAATGACTAAGACAAGCGTAGTCATGGCGCACTTCGATCATGTCACGCACGCATGGAGTACCTGGCTTCGAATGATCGCATGTCGATCAGTATAACGCCAACGCGAAAGGGCACGCTCTTGGAACTCGAAAATAGCTGTACATGGGATGTGAGTTCGACTCCCACAGGCCTTGTGGACTCCGTGCGATGGTGGCATTGCGTCATTAACCTTCAGGTTACTATTTATTCAGGCACCGTTGATGATCTTAGCTTTCGTGCACACAAAACTTGTGCCCGAACGCTTCTGAACTGCACATTCATCCATATTCATCAACTTGTGGTCCAAGTAATCTCTCGGTCTTTCAATTGACACATACTGGCTCGACGCTCTCATTCCAAACATCAAAATCATCTTCAAGAGCATCCACCGTCGACACGACCAAGATCACAAGCTGTAGCTCACAACGCCAAGATTATTTGTATTCTCCGGTCAGCGCGCCCACCACTTTCTTCTGCCTACGTACCGGCTAATCTATGTCAGGAAGTCTTCTTTCTCTCTGAATAGTACTTAACGCTTCTCATTCCAGATCAAAAGACAAAAAGGAGCGGAAGATACCGGTAGTGTACTCCAACGATCAGCTCACGTTTTGCATCAATAGGTTGGCTCTTCGCCTCATCAGGAGACATTTTCTTGCGCCTGGGCTATCTACATGGCCGACTTTGATGGTGCGAATGGATCCACCTCGACAATGGCTTCGATCTCTACCGCCACGTTCACAGGGAGCGCATTCGTGCCAACCGCCGAGCGCGCGTGACGGCCCTTGTCACCGAGGATCTGTACGAGCACGTCCGACGCACCGTTAATCACGGCTGGCTGCGCCGTGAAGCCGTCAACACAGTTGACAAAGCCCGTGAGCTTGACGAAGCGCTTGATGTGGTCAAGGTCGCCGAGCTCCTCTGCCATGTCATTTTCATTGTCAGTATTACATCATCCACCACAGGCAGCGATATCCATATATACCCTTGAGGGTCGCCAAAAGGCTCAGCACGATGCGCTGCGCCGCCTTGTATCCATCCTCCTGGGTCAGATCCTGGCCGATCTTGCCCACGATGAGTTCGCCCGTCTCGCTCTGGCTCACGTGGCCAGCCGTGAAGATGTAGTTGCCCGTGCGCACACAGTTGAGGTAGTTGCCCTTCGGTGGCGACGCCGCCGGCAGCTCGAAGCCGAGTTCCGCGATGCGTGCTTCGATGCTCATGGTGTCGCAGGTGATTTCCTTTATGGCGATCCAGGGGGGGACGGGTGGAACGGAAGGGAGCAATGCGCATTCACTCTTCTTCAATGTTTTGTTTAATGTGGACCACATTTTCTTATTTTGACGTGAAACACCTTACTTCAGGGTCACTGTTTCGGGGTGGCACTCTGTCCTAGCATATTGGGCGAGACGCGGACACTCACTCGCACACCACCAAGGTCGAAGGGAAACCGAGGGGAAACGGAGGCGCGTTGTGCGTCGGTGGGCATGTCGACGGACAGGGGGGATGCCGACACGGCGTCCTACGATAGCAGTTCCAGCTCGAGCTCCGAAGACACGGTGTTGATCACGAAGAAAGATCGCCAGAAGCTCCAGATAAAGCAAAAGGAGAGGGAGGCGGTGAAGAGTGAGGACAGTACCGCGCCCCGAGGGACGCCAACGGGTGGGAAGAGCCCAGCGGCTGGAGCCAAGGTCCGTTGCGATGCTTGATATGCGTGGGAGGAACTAGTGCTGATGAAGGTGATGGTGTAGGTGGACCACATCTGCGGTGTATGTGAGAAGGAAGGCGGGGTCTTGTACGTCTGCACGGGCTCGTGTGTGTCGGCTTATCACTTGGACTGCTTGCATTTTAGTGCCGGGAGGGACCCCCCGCCTCGGGACGAATGGAAGTGTCCGAGTTGTTTGAATAGCACGCATGTGTGCTTCCATTGTAAGCAGCTTGGCGTCGCGAGCGGCGATACAGCGGTTACTCCAGGAGCCCCTGCGGCGGTTGGATCAACGGATGCGAAAAGCGATCTCCGCGCAGTTGTTAAATGCCGTGCGCTTTCGTGTGGAAAGTATTACCACCAAGATTGTATCGCAAAGTTGCCTCTGGCGCGGATCGCTGGGTCACGGTTTATCTGCCCCCTCCACACATGTGCTGCATGTGAACAATCTGGCGCCAAAAAGGAGCCTGTGCGCTGCACGCGGTGCCCAGTTGCGTATCATACGAGCTGTTTGCCACGAAGTGGCGTCTTTCACCTCCCAGGCAAGCGAATCATTTGCCCGAAACACGATGTTCCACCCAACATGGTCACACAGAAAGCAGAAAATGAGGGAGCTGCTGAATCGAAGCAGTTACCGGCGCTGAAGCGTGTGGCTTCTGTAGAAGATGACCTCTCTGTTGCGGCATCTTCACCAAGAACTGAAGACAATGATGATGTTCAGTCCGATGCATCCGGTACGCACGGGTCCAGTAAGAAGCATTCGAAGAGTTCGAAAAAAGACAAGAAGAAGAAGAAAAAGAAGCGAAAGAAGGAGAAGAAGAAGGAGAAACATCGCGGCGATGAAGAAGATGGAGAAGGTTTCAACTCGAAGAAGAGTAAAGACGTCAAGGAAGGTGACTCGAAAGTTGAATATTCAGTTGACGAGTCTCGTGGAGTTCTGGAAAGCTCCAATGTTGATAAGATCGCTATCCCGAGAGATGATAATGAAGACACGGGTGATGTGGCAGCGAAGTCCTCTTCGAGCGGTATCAAGATGGAGAATTTGCTTTCCGAACAAACCCCACGATCTGAGCGTTTGAGTATTGGAAGTGCTGATCTTGAGACTACAGAAGTTTTTGAGCATGATCAAGTGAAGCAATCCACGGGATCCCGGATATCTAGTGATGACGCCACAAGAGACCACGTTTTCCCTGGTGAATCAGCAATGAAGACAACATCGAGTTATTCTAAAGAGACCACCCTTGCCTCAATTTCCGATAAACGCCAGGTAGAAACTGTGAAAGAAGCCGAGGAGGAGGACGAGGGTGGGCATGAAGCGGAACGAAATGAGCGTCGACAAAGTTCTTCATACCAATCTTCTCCTCTCGATGAAACAATGAATGATTCTGTATCAACCCCTCGAGAAGCCAGAGGTAGTGATGGTGACGAAGCTGACGATGCAGAATCCCGGTGGGAGAAGTCTCGTCATGTTAGTGACGCGATGAAAGAAAGGTCGAGTTCGAGTCGATCAAGGAAAAGCAAGAAAAAGAAAAAGGGGAGGACCGGAGACTCCAAAAGAGCAAACTCCGGTGTGGATGGAGAAGATGACGATAACGATGACGAGCGAACTGAAGATGAAGCCAAATGGGTGCAATGCGATGAGTGTAAGAAGTGGAGAACTGTTCCCAAGGAGATCGACCTTGATGCAATGCCGGAAACGTGGTACTGTAAGATGAACACATGGGACAGATCATATGCCTCGTGTAGTGTCCCAGAGGAAGTAGTGGAGACCAAAAAGAAGTCAGGTAAACGATTGAGCAGTGCCATCACAGATGGAGCAGCGAATTCTTCCACCAAGAAGGCGAAGCTTAGTCGCCAATCGAGTGCAGCTGATGTGACGAACGCGAGTGAAGTCAATGATAATACCGTTGATAAAGACAAGGGTGGAAACAAGCTTGTGAAGAAAGCCGACAAAGACTCGAAAAAACGCAAGTTGAAGCTGAAGCTGAAGGAAAAATATGGCGAAGTCAAATGGGTCCAGTGCGAAAATGCCGCTTGTGGAAAATGGCGTGTCGTGCCTCCATCCATCGATTTTGACTTACTGCCTTCAGTTTGGTACTGCAATCTGAATACCTGGTCATCGGAGCTAGCGAGTTGCTCGGCTCCGAACCCTTTCGAAGTTGAAGCATACTTGTCCAAAAGTCAATCGAAGAAACCTGCCTCGTCACGACCGGCTAAACGGCACAAAGGCCAGGATCAAGCTGGGAGCGAGGCAGTGTCGACACCGGTGGCGGCACTTCCGAAACTGGAGACGGTGAAGTCCAACTCCAAAGCAGGGAAAAACACCAAGGGATCGACTCCAACTGCACACATGGGTGGCACTGGGGTTAACTCGTCGGCTTCAACCAGTCACATCCAGAGCCAAGTCAGTGGTGACGATGGCAGGGGTAAGAAAGTAGGTACCCTCGTAGGCGTACGAAGTGTTGTCCTTGAATGGGCAATGTGCGAAAAATGTCAGAAGTGGCGAAAGCTCCCACCTCACATCAAGTCGTCGACCCTACCAGACAAATGGTACTGCTCAATGAACCATTGGGATCCATCTCGGGCAAGCTGTTCAATCCCACAAGAAGAAGACCAAGAACCTGTCGATGCATCGCCATTACCGAGCTCGCAAAACTGGTATCCAATGCCAGGGCAAGTCGGAGCAACAACATCTACTGGAGGAGGGTCTGGGCGTACGAAGCGAGGTAAACTCAGCTACTCGGAGCTGCTGTATGCGAACACAGGCCAACTCCGGAAGACATACACGTCTGAGTCGTCTACGCTCACTTTTGAATATGAGGGTGTGACGTATTTCAGAGACGACCAGTACAAACGCAGCTGCATGTACATCTCACCGCTTACAACCAACAAGCTTACTGGAGAGCCCGTCGATCTTCAATCCCAAGCGTCGAAAGGCAGAGAGCTAGCCGTGAGCAACACTGTCCAGTTCATACCCGTGGCGACTCAGCAAGTGATTGACAATGTAGCGAAGGTCATCCTAGAGAAGATCGATCTGCGGCATGATCACTCAATCATGGATATCGTTGAGAGTGTTTACTCAGCTTGCACTTCAGTGGACAGAGATAATCTCTCGCTGAGTGTGATTACTAGTGCACTGTCTCAACTTGTGAATCAAGGCGAGGTTGAGAAGGTCGATCGAAGGAAAGTAAAGCCAATCGATCGGCCAGAAGCAGACACTTCGTCATCTGCCGCCATATTGTTAGCCTCATTATCATCGCAACCAGCGTACTATCGCAAAGTTCCAAGACGTCCTCTAAAGGCATTGAAAGCCTGGAAACACGCTGAGATCAACATCTCATGAAGATATTAGCAGGTAACGAGATTTGTGTAAACATATTATTTTCTTCTGACTCCGATAGAAAGCGGTAGCTTCTTTCCTTCGCCCAGTTGTCACCACGCAGCGGTGAGGATTTTCAGGAGGTCGTTACGTCGACGAGTCAACTTCGTATCATCATCATACCGCTGACTCAGCGTGTCTTCACATGATTGCTCAAATTGAGCAGTAATTGTTGGCTTGACCGGAAATGTGAGTATCTTTGGAAGCGGGGGTAGAGTAGTATTAGCCAGTTGGGACGATGGCAATGTGGACGCTGAGGTAGAGGAATGCAACCCAGACGTCAAAGAGGTGCGACTATCGACATTATTGCTTGATAACCTTGACAAGTTTGACTGGCTCGTCGGTCGCGACATTTGTGCAGTCGACTGGTCAAGTTTTTCCTGTTGTTTGCCAAGGATTGATGCCAGAGTTGATTCCAAAGATGGTCTTCCACCAATCGACAACGCCATTGAGCCAACAGTCACATCCACACTCGAGTAGTACACGCGTTTGACATTCTCGCTAGTCTTTGGAAGAGATTTCTCGCTCAACACTCTTGCTAAAGCCGGGAACGACGTGTTGAGCAAATCTGACCATGTAAAACTCTGTACAGATAAGCTATCTCCAGCAGTTTTGGCGAGTGCCACAATCCCATGGTTGCTTAGCGTTGAATTGTGTAAATGTCCCAGTCGAGGTTCTTTTGGAACTCGTATGCTCCCCATTGCTTCTCCGTTGCGAACGTCGTATAAAATTGCATACCCGCTCGAGTACTCCACAGCTGTGATTGGAACGTCAAGAAAAGCTACCTCTGCCGAGATCGAGACTATGCGAGTTGGCTGGATGGTTTGGTCAGACGTTCTTGGCAACTGTGGAGGCACCACCGATCGGATAAGAGATGGTGCTGCTTGATTAGACAAATCATAAAAGAACAATTGCTGAGCTTGACTCGAGAGCGCAGTGAGGAAGGATTGCCCATAAAGCATT